>CM065377.1:48801682-48984182 GCA_033060915.1 Euryodendron excelsum | reverse complement strand
CTTCGGAATTCCAAGAGAGATAATTGGTTAGATCGATTGATCCCAGAACTTTTTCTTTATTTCTTAGTTTAAATTGGATAACAAATCTTTTGTTAACCTAGAATTAGATTTTTTTTATTGGAGTGTTTTTCATAAGATTTTTGATCCACTACAAGTTTTCCTATTTATGTATTCAATCTTCCTTGTGGGATCGACCTCGTACTTATGAGAAATTATTACTATATTGCGGTTGTGCACTTGCAGTTAAGTATCACCATTTTAGGGAGCAATAAGATATGCAGATATAGCCAACTTTTTGGTTACCAGTAAGATTCTCTCACATTGGTCTAGTCTTGATAGAAAGAAATTATTTAAAATGTGAGAGATTTTTCTTGGGATTATCCATACTTGTTCAAATATTATCCCGATCAAATGATTCGTCAGTGTCTTCCCAATGATGAAATTCAAAATGTTATAGAGTTCTGTCACTCACAAGCGTGTCATGGGCACTTTTCTTTGCGCAAGACAACCGGAAAGATTTTGCGAAGCGGTTTCTATTGGCCCACTTTGCTTAAAGATGTTCATATCTTTTGCATATCATGTGATATGTGTCAACGTTTATGGAGTCTTTCAAGGAGGCACATGATGCCTCTAAACCCCATTATGGTTCTTGAGATATTTGATTGTTGGGGTATTGATTTCATGGGACCCTTTCCTAGTTTGCTTGGTTACCTTTACATTCTTGTGGCCATAGACTATGTGTCTAAATAGGTTGAGGCCATTGCCTCTTGCACTAACGATTACCGTGTGGTGGTCTGGCTCTTAAAAGAGCATATCTTTTCACGCTTTAGTATGCCATATGTTATCATTAGTGATGGTGATTCCCATTTTTGTAATAGACCTGCTGCATTGTTAATGAGAAAGTATGGGGTGTTCATAAGGTTAGTATACCTTATCATCCCTAAACTAGTGGCCAAGTTGAGTTAGATAATCGGGAGATTGTGCAAATCCTTGAGAAAACTGTTAACCTTAACCAAAAGGATTGGTATTTAAGGTTAGTGGATGCTTTATGGGCTTATTAGACTACTTATAAGACCATCTTAGGTTCGTCTCCTTATAGACTTGTGTACATAATGGCTTGCCACCTTCCGGTTAAAATTGAACACAAGGCTTATTGGGCCATTCGCCAATTTAATGAGAATATTGATGAGGCAGGCCAAAATAGGAAGTTGCAATTCAACGAGTTAGAAGAGCTTCGTAATGATGCCTATGAGAATGCTAAGATCTCTTAGGCCAAGATGAAATTCCTTCATGACCAACACATTCATAAAAAATCTTTTTCGATTGGTCAAAAGGTCTTGCTCTACAATTTCCAGTTACACTTGTTTTAGGGCAAGCTTCAAACTAGATGGTTGGGACCTTACATTGTTAGGGATATATCACCATATGGGGCAATAAAAATTGAAAATCCCAGTAATGAGAATGTTTTCAAAGTTAATGGGCATCGACTGAAGCCCTATCATGAGAATTTTGTAAGTTTCATTGAAAGTGTGGATCTCATGGATCCACCATTGCTTGAATAGAAGCAACACCCCGTGATTCGTATAGTTAGGATAGTTTAATATAATTTGGTAGATAGTTTCTCTTTGGTTGGGGAGACTACCTTATTCCCCTCCTGTGTTTTTTACTTTCCCCCCTTTTGTTCCCTTCTATACCTAGAGATGTGGCCCTTCTCTAGAAGGAGGGGGGGGTGTCGCGCCCAGATTTTTCGCACTCGAGGAATACTCACCCAAGCGGGAAAAATGCTGTACTCTCTCGTTAGAACTCACCCTCCTAGAAGAATGAGTGCGACTAGGTTTGAATTGAAAAATTTATTTGAGTAAAGGGCTTTTGAAAACAATTTGGAGTCGCCACCTAACTTGATTAAGGTGAGTTAGGTCACCTAAAAACTAAGCATAATCCGAAGACTACACTTAGGGTTTTGGAAAACAATTTTTGAAAGTATCTCCTCAAGAGAGGGTTTTTAAGAAAACAGGTTGTTTGGCAACCCTTGAAAAACATTTAGCCCTTTTTAGAAAAATAACTCCTTTTGGTCTTTGAAATCAGTGATCCTAGGTTCGGAGGTTGGTTACGTGTAGGGAAGACGCACTAAGCTATCACCCTACCCCGCCTTTTGGTACCTACATGTCAATCTACCCTAGATTCACCTATGAGAGTCTTTAATTAACATATGTTCAACCCTATCCACTTTGAAAAACAAATGTTTGAAAACTAATTTAGCATGATGCATGATATGCAAGTGCAAGATGAAGGAATTGGAAAATAGAAATTGATTTGAAAAGAAATTGATTTGATTTGAAAATAGATTTTAAAAGATGAAATTGAAATTGGAAACTTTAAAAACTTGGAAAGAGGAATTTGAAAATAGAAGTTTTGAAATTGAAATTTGAAAATTGATTGGAATTTGAAATTTGGAAAGATTTTGGAAACCACACCCATGAGGGTGGAATTGAAAGTTGTGACCGCACCTATGAAGGTTGCCTACGTATTCCTTTGGGGGAATCAGGTCAGTCGTAGTTCGGACCGGAGTCCGATTGAAAATAGATTGATTTGAAGAGAGAGATTGAATTGGAAGAAAGAGATTGAATTGAAAACTGGATTTGATTTGAGATTAGAAGAGGAGATTGGAAATTGAAATTTTGGAACAGATTGGACTTTGATTTGAAAAGATGGATTTTGGAAAGACTTGATTGTGGAAAGGTGGAGGTTTAGGAAACCTAGACTTAAGAAAGATGAGACTTAGGAAAGACTTGAGATTAAGAAAGATTGAATTGGAATGTTGGATTTGGAAGATTTGGAAAGATTTGGAAACTTGGAATTTAGGAAAGATTTGGATTAGGAAAGTTTCGAATTAGGAAAGTGTCATTTTTGGAAAGTTTCAGTTTTGGAAAGTTTGGAATTTAGGAAAGTTTCAACTTAGGAAAGTTTTGAATTAGGAAAGTTTTCAAATTAGGAGAGTTTCGAAATTAAGAAAGTTTTGAAATTAGGAAAGTTTTGAATTAAGAAAATTTTGGATTTAGAAATGTTTGAAAAAGGGAAGTTTTGATTTTGGAAAGTTTTGAAAACAAGGAAGTTTTGAAAATAAGAAAGTTTTGTTTTAGGAAAGGTTTGAAAAAGGAAAGTTTTCAGTTTAGGAAATGTTTGAATTAAGAAAGTTTCAACTTAAGAAAGTCTTAAATTAAGAAAGCTTTGAGTTTAGAAAAGTCTTAGATTTGGAAAGATTTGAAGTTTTGGAAAGTTTAGAGTTTAGAAAGATTTGAAATTTAGAAAGTTTAAGATTTAGAGAGTTTTAGGGTTTTAGGAAATCTTGAAATTAGGAAAGGTGTGAGTTTAGGAAAGATTCGAAAACTTGAATTTGGAGAATTAAGATTTGGAAAGGGGGGGGGGGGTTAAATTAGGAAAGGGTTGAATTAGGAAAGATTTGAAGGTTGAGTGTTAAAATTTAGGAAAGATTTTTATGTTCAAGTTTTGAAAACTTAAGATTTAGGAAAGTGAAAGTTTAGGAAGGATTTGAATTAGGAAAGAGTTGGATTTTGAAATTTAAGGAAAGGTTTAAAGTTTGAGCTTAGGAAACTTATGGTTTAGGAAGGAATTGAATTAGGAAAGGTTTGGGATTAGGAGGGGATTGGATTTAGTTTCTAAAAGAGAAAGGTTGGATTTTGTTTCCAAAAACGGAGGATAGGATCTAGTTTCCTAAACGGGGAGATTAGATTTAGTTTCTAAAAGGGAAGATTTGATTTGACAAGGATTTGGAAAGGGAGATTCTAGAAACCCTAGTTTTGAAAAATTGTGGTTTTGACGTAGAAAAGAGGTTTTGAAAACATGTATAGTTTTGATGTAGAAAACAAAAGATTTTGGAAACCTAGGTTTGGGGCAAAGTTTGAAAATCATGTTTTTGGAAAGAAAATTAGGGTTTCCTAATTGTGGGCTCTAAGGCTTGATTTGGGGCTCTAAGGAAAGAGTTTTTGGAAAGTATGTTTTTAGAAACGAAGGTTTTCTAGAAGGGAATCCTAGAGAGGAGTTTTTGGAAAAGTGAATTTGGAGAGGGAGTTTTTGGAAAAAGATTTTAAAGAGAAGAAGTTTTCGGAAAGATTTTTGGAAAGAAGGATTTTTTTGGAAAACATGTTTTTGGAAACGTAGATTTTGGAAGGAAGATCCTAGGGGGAAATTTCTAGAAGGGAGATTTTGGAAAAGAGAGTTTTTGGAAAGATTTTTAGGGAGCGTTTTTAGAAAGTGGATTTTGGGGAGAGGATTTTGGAAAGAAGTTTTTGAAAACAATTTTGAAGAGGAGAGTTTTAGGAAAGTATGTTGAAAAAGAGATTTTTAGGAAGAGATTTTTAAAGAGAGTTTTTAGAAGGTATAAAAACATCTCACTTTCCTAAAGCGATTCTAGTCATAAGAGGGCTAGAACCACTTTAAGAAAGTGGTTTTGAAAACAACAAGATTCGAAAATAAAGACCATAAAAGGTCACTTTTAATGTAACACTTTCCTAAAGCAACCCTAGCCATGGAAAGGCTATAATCACCCTAGAATTGTGGTTTTGAAAACAAGTTTTCGAAAAAGAGACTTTGATGCAATTTTGAAAACAAGTTTGAAAACGATTTTGAAAACAACTTTGAAAACAAATTTTGGAAGATGCAAGATTATGATATGCACAATGCAATTTGGGGTCGTGAACATACAAGGTTAAGGCTTCACCACATAATCAAGGGGGCCAGACCCATGTGGTCTTTGGTTAGACTAGAAGAAAGCCCCCGACACGGTGACTCTCCAATAGTCCAATCCTACACATGGATCGGGAATCCCCTTGTTTCAAGCATGCAAAGAAAGGGGGGAAAGAGATGGGGGATTAAAATAGAGAAAACCCAAGTGGGTTGGAGAGAGAAGAGAGAGGGGGGAAGTGCGGAAATTTAAATAGGGAACCTACCTTGTTTCTTGTTTATTTGCGCGCCATGCGGTCTTCAATCTTCGGTCTTCGTCTTGATCTTCTTCTTCAATCTTCAAGGGTTGTCTTCAAGCTTTAGATGACAGCTCTTCAAGTCTTCAAAGGGTGGTTGAAGGCTAGTGTATGAGTGTATGGGGGAGTGTATGAGTGTATAGGAGGCTAGGGTTTGTTTAGGGGCTAGGGTTTGGAGAAACCTAAGGAGGCTAGGGTTTTGGAGGTGCTCGAGCTCTATACATCGAAATATAGGATTCTTAGGTTAAGTTTGCAGACCCCTTTCACGTTGAATAAGGCTCTGTATTTATAGAGGGAAGACAAGCCTGGCGCCTGTTGCAGTGGCGCCAGGGCAAAATTTACACTGGCACCACTAGTAGTGGCGCCAGGCCATTTTTTGGCTTGGCGCCACTAGTAGTGGCGCCAGCCATTTAGGAAACAATTAAGGTCAGTAAGCAACGTATCTTTGACTAGATTTGGGCGCCTGTACTAGTGACTACCATGTAAATTTTAGCCTGGCTTCACTAGGAGTGATTCCGGAAAGTCCGGGAATGATTTGAAGGAGCCGGGAGTGACCCGGAAGGCCAGAAAGGAGCAGGAACACTTAAAATAGTGTCCTGGAGGTATTTGACTTGAAAAGTGAGGATAAGATGTGTCGGAAAGGTCGACCGGGCCTTTAGGGGCAAAACGGTCAACCAGACTGGAAAACTGCCGGGACAGACTCAGACTGTCCCAGAAAAAGACTTGGGATCTGGAAACATTATTTAGAATATTCCCAGAGGTTGTCGGTTTGATTCCCAGAGCCGGTGCGGTCGGAAAAGGAGACCGGCCCACTAGGGGTAAAATGGTCATTTTGCACCGGGTTTGCCGGAACTGACTCGGAATGGTCCGGAAAGGTAAAGGAAGATTGAGAATACTATAAAAAGTATTCTCGGGTCATTACCGGTTTGATACCCAGAGCCGGTATGGTCGAAGAAGGAGACCGGCCCTCCAGGGCAAAACGGTCATTTTGTACCGGGTTGGCCGGAACTGACTTGGAATGATCCGGAAAGAGAAGGGAAGGTTGAGAGTATTATAAAAAGCAATCTCAGAGGGTTTCCGGTTTGATACCCAGAGCCGGTGTGGTTCCCGGGGCGTTCGGATGTCTAGGGGCAAAATGGTCATCTTGACCGGAAAGTCTTGGAAAAAGTCCTAAGGGTAGTTTGGTCCTTTTTCACCGAAGTGGGCTAACAGCCACTGGTGTTGACCTAGGTTTTGAGTGTTTCCGCCACTCAAACGGTGTGAGTATTTTCGCTACTCGGACGGGGTTGAGTATTTCCGCTACTCGGACGGGGTTGATGATTTGTGAGTATTTCCGCTACCCTAACGGTTCTGTGAGTATTTCCGCTACTCTAACGGCTCTGTGAGTACTTCCGCTACTCTAACAGTTCTGTGAGTACTTCCGCTACTCTAACGGTTCTGTGAGTATTTCCGCTACTCTAACGGCTTTGTAAGTATTTCCGCTACTCTAACGGTTTTATGAGTAGATCTGCTACTCGGACCGTCTCGAGGAATAAACTGTCTCGAGAGAGGGATTGGAAAGGGGTCTTATCGTCTCCGAAGAGACGTGCCTGGATTGGAACTGTCTCGAGGAATAAACTGTCTCGAGAGAGGGATTGGAAAGGGGTCTTACCGTCTCCGAAGAGACGTGCCTGGGTTTTGAGTGTTTCCGCCACTCTAACGGTGTGAGTATTTCCACTACTCTAACGGTTTGGTGAGTACTTCCGCTACTCTAACGGTTTTGTGAGTACTTCCGCTACTCTAACGGTTTGGTGAGTAGTTTTGCTACTCAGACCGTCTCGAGGAACAAACTGTCTCGAGAGAGGGATTGGACTTGGAATAAGAAAGGACAATGCCCCCTAAGGGCATTTTGGTCATTTTGCCTCTATTTGGGCCTGACAGGCCCGCGAAGCGATGGAAAGACGGAATTTGGACTAGAGGATTGGTTTCGATTGGAATATGTCCATAACGACTTGAAAACAAGTCTGGACGGAGTGTAGACTGCCGAGCGGTCAAAAATGGGGTGCTTACAGGGGGATATTTTCTTTTTATTTATTTATTTTGTGTTGTTATTTTCTATAGTTTTATATTTGTGACCAACAGACGTTAAAGAACTGGATAGAGTTATGTCTTTAACTAGTAATTGTGTTGTGACTTCGCATATAGATGGTCGAGTGCTTACATTTGCATGTTGCATCTATCAGATATTTTCATTTGGCATCCAGGGTGAGATAATTCGTCATGCAAAGATGATGAGGAGAGTTGAGTTCCAAGAGGAACAACCTCAACTTCTTACTGGTCGTAGTACTCTAGCCTGTAAGAGAAGAGCAAATGTACTAAATTAGTGTTACTGTTGTGCTAGACACACATGTGTGGATAAAAATTGTAAAGGGAGTAACCGACTAATGTCAGGGAATCAAATGGTTTACCTAAATATTATTAAAGAACGAGTAGATGCTGAGGCATTGGGACGCCTTGGAATTACCAGAACGGTAGACTATCTTGATTTTCATGTCTAAAGTCTAACTCGACTTTGTAATAATTATTCTCTTAGGGTGTGTTAGGTTGTGAGTGTTTAATTTTTGTACTTATGTTTATCTGTAAATATGACTAACAGTTATTTTGCAGATATTTTGTATATTTAAAAAATAATAATAATAAGAAAATCATCATTCACAAGGCTAAGGTGCATACACTTTGGCCCTCTTAATGCATTTGTGATATATATATATATCTATATATATATTTGCGTATCTTTTATAATTTTGTACAATTTAATGTGAAATGCAAAGGTAGATTTTAAGAAATTGTCTGACACATGTTTTTATTCACCTTAGCACAATTTTTGTTTTATCCTTTCCTTTTAATACAATTGCAAAATTTTATCTTAACACATAAAAAGAGGATATTTTATATCACTAATGATCATATCACGATAAGTTTTAGTATTTTTGCATATTGTATAATTTCATCTTTCCAAAAATAGAAATTATTCACCAAGTGAGCTTTAAAGCCAATCACGCCTTTCAGAGGGTTTATATCTACTATTGATGAATTTTTTCTACATCACTCATTCAATAGCTCCATTATACTTGTATTTGACTCAATTGTTTGAACTGCTATAGTAATTGAATATGTTGAATTTTTAAAACTTTGAGCTGTTGTGCACTTTCAAAAATGAATTTAGACAATCTTTGATCTTTTAAGCCACAGATTTCTTTCTTGACATAATTATCTTGGAACCATCTTTAAGCTTATTTCTTTGTCTCTTGCTAAATATATCATTGCTAAAGTTGCATCCCTTAAAAAAAAAAAAAAACACAAGTATATTCACTTGCGCAAGTTAAATTCAGAAATGGGGTGTTCTATTTGCAAAATGAAAGAAAAAATAATTAGCAACGAAAACTCTCACAAGACACCACTCATCCACTAGGGATAGCCTAGGGGTTTAAAGACTTAGTGCATATACTAAATGCACTTATGGTCCCTACGAAAGTGAAGCCTATTTTTTTAGTGTATTTATTGTTTTGCTAGGGACTAATAAAAGCTTAGTTGGGGGGTGTGATTGTACTCTAAAAAGTACAATTCGAATATATAATTACAAGCTAATGTTAGTTATTATTTGTGTATTATTTATCATTTTAATATAAATGTAATATTTTTTATGTTTTTATGTCTTGTGTAGATTTGAAGCTAAAACGAGCAAAATAAAGCCAACATGCACAACGACATTTATTCAAGTGGGTGTATATTATATTTATATATGTGTTAGTAGGTGTATATTTATATTATATATACATATGTATATATATATATATATATATGCATGTGTATTTGTGTGTGTGCGCAGGTGAACCATAGAATTGATGAGAAGTGAATTGGATTAGATTAAATAAATGAAAACAAAGTGAATGAATGATGAAAAGAAAGAAAGCAAAGTGGAATGCATAATGAAAAGCATGGAGGAAGTGGCCATTGTCGGCCAAAGAGGATTTCTTAAAATGAAAAAAAGAAAAAGAAATGAATGAAGGGAAGTTCACCTACTTGGCCAAATGCCTATAATTGGGATCATTCGGGGGAAGAAGGGGAGAGCCTGAGAGCTAATCCAGATGCAAAGGCCACCATTGCTTTATTTTTCTGTTTCAGATATAAATTTTCAATTAGTTTGTTAGTGTTTTTAATTAGTTTTCAGTCTTTTATTTACCGTTATTCTATTATAATAAATCGTTTTATTTATAAAGTTATTTTTTCACATTGAGTCTTTCCCATACCATGAGTAGCTAGTTTTATTCTTGGAGCCAATTGTGAAGATCATCTAAGGATTTTGGAATATCAACGGAGGTAATTGGGTCTTCATTGTTTTATCTTTAAAATATTTCAATTCTTGGTAATTAAATTCTAGATCTTTGAGAAAACTTAGATTCTTTACTAAGTTTGGTAATTTCTATGCACAAATCTTAGTTTAGTATAGTTATTGGATAAATCGATGGTATGAATCTATATCTTTAATTTTGCTATTCTTTATTTAATTATTATTGAAATTATATTTTTATCGCTAAAATTTTCAAATCAAAGGCTCAGGACGAAGCCAATGATTTGAGTTATAAAACCTCCATTAATATTTTGGGTGAACCGGGTGGTCCGATCAATTGGATTGAATACCGTTTTTGTTATTTAAAGTCTAGTTCCATAATCATCAAACATGCCAAAGCAAAACATTTTTTTCTTTTGGTTTCTATTTTTTTGAACCAACTGTCCAGATCTCAGCGGTACTATTCTTAGTGAAATTCAAACAGGTTAGCTTAGGTTCCAACTGAAACTATTGTAATGCTATGGTATTTAGCACGGCTTAGTCGGTATTTAATCTTTAACTGTGAGTAAATTTTCAGCTCCAAGTTTGCATGTTTTATTAACCATTTATTGTGAATTTGATCTCGACTTACCAAGTTATTGCTGTATCCTAACCGCACACTAGTAGATTTCAATCACATTATTTACAAATAATCAAACCCACTAAGCCACTTTCTATTCCTCTTTCCTCTTTCTTAGCCAGTACCCTCGCGTACCCACGTCAAGTCTGATGCAAAACTTCAATTATACAATTGAACGGCTTTCGCTAATTTATATTCGTTCAAAACTGAGCTTCAGAATTGGTTGATTCAAATAAAAAAATGAATAATTGTTTGGAAGACACTAAACTAACAAATTTTTATAAGAAAAACTGATAATGTATATCAGTATATGTGCATGTGTATACGTATAAGCGTAATGAGAATCATATAGCACAGACGTAAAGATTGTGGGCCCTGTTTCTCTACATTGCGTTTGGGGGAAGAGTAGGAGAGAAGAGCAGACTTACTGTATATGTGTAGGACAGAGAAAGCTAATAACACATGTTATTTTGCTTTGTCAAATTTGGATTTTGATATTAGTTGCTAAAGCAGTGTCAGGTAATAGATGTTTGACCGTTTATTTATTTATTTTATTTTATGGCTTTTATGGTTTCTTATGAGTTACCTGAAATTGCTTGGTTTTGTCTAATGGTATTGATGGCGTTGGAACTTGGAAGATATACGCCATATCAAAGGTGGTTTGTTATTGCATGTGATGCTGCTGGAAAGTTGTATACATTTATACTAGGAGTGCGCCCCACTATGCGGTGGTTAGTTTGAGCAAGTAAAAAAGAAAAAATAAGAAATAATTAGTAGGTGGCTACAAAATTTAAATTAGTATTTTACTTTTTTACCTTTTGAGTTAGATAAAAATATGCACAATATTAGTAATTTATCTGTTTTTAAGAGACTTTGTGGTCTGTACTAAAAAGTGATTTTTTTTTTAAATCTGGAGCTTCACCAACTTAACTAAATGTGTTTGCTTTATAATAGTATAGATATATGTATATATATACAAACATACACAGTGAAATATGAGTGGACAATTGTGTCATTCACAGCGGCATGCATCCACAATTTCACATTATTCTCGAGCACAAGAGGTATATGTGTATGTTTTTAAAGTTGAAAGGGTGTATGTATTTTTCGCCCAAATCACAAAGGAATAAAGTGAAATTATTCATAATAATTAATTAACGACAATCATTGAGGTTTAAAAAAAAAAAAAACTATTTTGGGATTATATGCAAGTTTAACAAAAAATAACTTATTGTCAATTCGGAAAGATTCATGGAGTGCGGATTCAAAGGATTCATTCATGGACAATATGTTGTAGACTTCAATTAAGTATATGGATGGAGGCTACATGATCGAAGAATTTGAATGGCACTAGTTTGAGTAGTATTTCGCATACAGAGTCGAACCAATTCCCACCGAAATAGCATCCTGAAATGCTTGACGATTGATTTTCATGGTCCATAGAATTGCTATCAGCACATTTTTTTTCTTTCACTAAAACAGAATGAGATCTTATTATAAATAAGTGAAGCCTGTAAGGCAATACAATCATCTTGAGCAGCTAGAGATAGGCAAGTTGGAAAAACTCCGCCGCCACCAGTGATCAGACTCAATAAGGAGGGAATTTTCAATTCCCTTTCTAAGATTTATTTTTGAAAACAACAAAAACTGAGCATTAATATTTGTAAATTTTACTTTTTTGGTCGAAAACAATATAAGAGTCAAAATAAACCATCTTAGACTTACTTTCAACTTCCTGCCATGGCTTTCTCTGCTTCCTCTTTGTTAAAAGGAATGCCAAAGTAGATATCCGTATTATTTCTAAAGGAATAGTGGGAACAGCGACAATGACACAACGATAATGATGACTGCTGGAGTAGTATTATCGGTTGTCCGAGCTTTGTTATTGTCCTTTCCTGCAAAACCAGAAATTGCTTCTCATTAAATTACGTTAAATTTTGGAGTTTAGACTAATGTTCCATACGGTTGTGCCAAACTAAATTTAGATATGCGGTTGTCTAGATTCATATATTGCAAAATAAAATGATTATCACATACAAAGGAAACAAATGGAGAGAGAGAGAGAGAGGGAAAGAGAGAGAGACTTGAAGCCAAGACTTTCAACAATCTGAGCTCTAATACTATGTAAGTTGACCAATTGTCCTGAAAGATATCATTAAAAGATAGTTAGGGGAAGTTATTTCAAAGAGACGTGACACTTTTAAAGATGTTCAAGAGATGGTTAATGAAAATTATTGAAGGACACGTGACACTTCCAGAAAGTAACAAGACGTGGTGGTTGATGGTTGATGATTTTCACCACTTTGTGAAGAAGTGATTAGTAGGCATTAGTTTTTTTATATGTGTAATCTGCTATTAATTGCAGGAAGAAAAGAAAAAAAAAACCTTAAACAACCGACAACATCAAGGTGTAGTAGTAACCTATCCTAAGAGTAGTTTATAGCTAAGTTTTCTCAGGCTATTTCGATTGTTACCCCTTGTACCCATTTTGATGATTAATGAAATTTGTTTTGCCACTCTTCAATTAGTCGTTTGTATTGTCTACATTGCTGCACATTTTTCAATACAAACACAATATACTAATTTGTCAAATTCACCTGTAAAAATCTGAAAAGATTTGGAGGACTTTATAATTGAAAAATAGCTTGTAGGAAACAAGAATCTAAAGAACAAAATCTAGTGAAGGAGAATAGGTGATGCTGAGGTTACAGAGACTTCTAAAAAGCAAAGCAAATTCTATGAGCTGCCTGTAAACTTTAATCTGAATGCTATACCTGGTGTGGCTGCTGCTGGTGCTGTTGGTCCATCAGCTGTAATATCGGTAAAGAATTGGGAATTGGTCTCATACCGAAAATTACAGCTGGGCCTTATAACTCTGCCTCCAAGCCTCCCACTGCAACATTCTGGAAGATCTCCATAAGCTTTATCTAGGCATTTATTGCAATCCTGCTCAGATATATCAGGCGTGCATTGCACAAGTGCATATATAGTTTGAGAGTCTGGACCGGGCGTGGATCCAGTTGCCAGCTTCAGCTGAGACCCACCAGCCGCAGCCTTGCTTCCAAGGCTGCGCAACAAGGTAGTTAGCGACTGAGAGAATTTATCCACACTCGACACATTCTTCGTATTCCACACGAAGAAGCGTGGATCGACTGTCAAAATGCCATTTAAGGACTTGTTTGAGTATCGCAGCATACAATTGTCCTCCCCTCCAATTGCCTCCTTGTAGTTAGGACAAAGCTCAATGAGCTTACTCGTAGACTCATTGATGCAAGTACGACAAAGATCCTGCCCAACATCTCCTCTACAAAGCACAATCGCGTTGACTTTGTCAGGGTATTTGCCGACTGAGAAATTGGAAAACCCGTATCGATTGATTGTAGAGGAGAGAGAGGAGAGGAGGGTGTCGAGGTTCGTCTGGTATGTGCTATTACTCGTGTAATTACCATTTTCCATACATGCGTGGTATAGCATTTTAGGCTGGGCAATGGTGAAACCAGCAAGGTTTACGAGAGTGTGAGAAAGGAGGAGGAGCTGTCTCCAAGAACCCATGTTCAGTGTACACGCTTACAATGGCACAATTAGTCTGGTGATCAAGAAGGATGAACTAGAGCGTTAGATAAAAGTTGCTTTCGTTGAACTATATACAGGCATGGCAACAGGGGTGTGTTCGGTACAGATTTGACTAAATTTTATTCTGTTCTTAATAGAAAAACTTCACCTCACAATGCCCCTTTAACCCGCTCCGGTCCCACTTTAGTTAATTGGGGTTTGGATTAAAATATGTTCAACTCATATAAAATCTTTAAACAAAAATAAATCTCTAAAAATTAAAAAAATAAATACAAATTATACTAACTCTAATATACTATAAAGTTGAAAAAGAAAAAGCCTAAAATCTATGAATAAGAAACAACATTAAAATCCTAATATTTACTTATGGTACTAACATATCTAAAATACAATATTAATATTTACGTATTTTATAATATAATCGGGGTTGGTTTGGGGTGAGGTGACTTAACCCCTGCCCCATTCCAAATCCGCAGCAGGTTTTTTTAATTCCCCATACCTTGCCCTTAACTGGTTTATTTAAATCCTAAATCCTTCCTTCCTATTAGGGGTGGGGTGAAAAGGGGTTTGGTCTTGGCTCCAATTGCCATCCCTAACTATATAACGTGTCAAGGAAGCCGGCATTAGGAAGATTCAAAGTCCTCCACTGCCGTGTGGATGTGTTAATCGGGTAATGAAATGAAGTTCTGAAGCAGGAAAAAGAAGGTTGGTTGGGACTGAAGTGGTTCTGGACAGGGTGGAAAATTGGGAGGTAATTTTGCACTGTTAGCATTGCTCGGCAAGTTCCCAGATGAAGGGTTCCTATCAGCTCAAAAAACAGATGGCCCAGAAGTACTCAAAACTTAATTTTCTTTAACCAAACTCTACAACTAGTATTGTCGTCGTTTGAATATGTCTTCTCTGTTTCTAGATGGACACTTACTTGGAAGACTAAAAGTCCTCCACTACCGCGTGGAGGACAATTGGGAGGTTAATTTCACACTGTTGACTCACTCAACTTGCTTGACTGCAAATACCTTGCGAAGACCTGCAAATTCATCCAACCATTTAATTGTTTGTTTCCTCAAGAACTAGCGGTGATCAAGGGAACAGAGCAATTTAGAATGTGTTGTAAAACTTGATCACCGTTGTTTTTAAATTAAACCTATATCTACTTATAAATAAGTGAAATTGCATATCTTTGCCACAAACAATAATTCTGAAGATCAGTGATTGAAGTCTGTAGATTTCTGTCCAAACGCTTCAATTTTTGTCAGGAGTGCACATCACAAGTCAGTATCACTGCCGAGATTCAGTGACATTGCCTTCTCCTTTTGCCAGTGGTGGTGTTGAAGAACAAAAGCAGCCTTGGTAATTAGGCCAGCACTTGATTTGTCAATGCTTGATCAAGCTGATCAGAATTTTAATCAGTGGTTGGACTATTCCAATAAATCGGTGGAGAAAGAAGGAATATTTTGCATATTGTAGAATACACTGCACATAATATATGATAGTTCTGTTTTGACTGGGGCATTTTGTGTGATAAATTGTGCTGCGGATTGAGTCCACGTATGGCATAACAGAAGTGCATAGACTTTATCAACAGTTTCACACAGACGAGAGGAGTTTATACCCAAACCCGAGTGATTTTTACACTTAATAATCAAAATCAGGTGCTTTTGAATTTATTTACCAAACTCATATTGCTCAAGAAGTTATGTCTTGAAAACATGACTTCAACTTGAAGTTGTCTTCAAAACACGACTTCTATGGAATTTGGGATAGGCTTTAAATTATAAAAGGTATGTTTTCAAGACAAAACTTCAAATTTGAAGTTGTGTTTTGAAGAGACAACTTCAGGCCTGAAGACGTATTTTGAAAACACAATTTCTTGAGTAACATGTGCTTGTTAAATAAGTTCAAAAACACCTAATTTTGATAATTAAGTAGGTTGAGATTTTTGTAAGAGTGGTAGACTATAACAAATTGTAGAAAGGATGGGAAGAGAATATGATGGAAGAAAACCGGAAGAACAGTGATAACATTTCGGTTTATGCAAAGAATGGTACAATCAAAATCACAATCTCAAAGGAAAACCACCAGGATTAAGAATTTATGATCAAGTGAAAAATATCCAAAGACTGTCTTTATCCGAATAGTCGATCGGAAGCCATAACAACAACCAAAGATTTATCAAAGTTATTACTCATGTATTGAGACTACTTAGGACGGCCACATTTTCTTTTGGAATCATTTGAGAAAATTTGGACTGTTGGAGGTTAGATAACGATTTCAAACTGTTACAGAAACTAATTTTGAGGCATATCATGGTAAATCCTTTAAATGAGTAAAGATGTATAGAAATCAGTTTTCAAAACTCTGTTTCTTCACATACAGAGTTATATATTTTGTGCGCAATTTATACAACAGGATACAAGGACTTTAAGGAAAGAATGTACTGGGATCCCTTTGATCAAGGGATTGCTTTCCAAACTATACAACCCATGATGAAGTCAAAGATTGTCAAGATTGTCTCTGTATCATGATAGTGAGATTGCATAAGAATCCATTTGATCAGGGGATTATCTTGCATGAATTCAGTATACTGCTATAGCTGAAGATGTTGTCCAAACTGTGCATGAAATTGTGTTACTATAAACGGAATTACAGAAACAGAAATTAAATAATGCCATCTTGCATAATTTAAGAATGTAAACAAAATTTCTGAAATAGAATTCTAATTATTCCACTTGCAGAATTAAACATTCAGAAAGCATATAATACCACTTGTACTATTACAAAAATAGAAACAGATTCAAAAGAACTTACCAGAATTGAAGCTTCAATCTTTGCAAAATACAAAATACAAAATAAAGATCAAGGCAAGTGTTATACACTTTGTCCTTAAGACAATTACACCCCCCCCCCCCCCCCCCCCCCCCCCCCCCCCCCCCCCCCCCCCCCCCCCCCCAATGGTGTTAATGGTTTGAATTGGGTGTTTGTCTCCCAAGATACAATGATTATCTCACACACATATGCAACACTGCAATCTATGTTTTGGCGAACTCTACTGTGATTTATAATCTCTTGGATGATTTCTGAATATGATACTCTGAATATGAAGAAAAATGGAAAAACTTCTTGCCATATGAAATGTAGACAATGCAATGAATTTATAGACACCAAGTGTCTGTTCCGAATCGACACCAGCCAAACAGTGCCTTCCCAACGGTCACAACCTTTAAATTTGAAATAAAAAATTCAAATTTGGCCTAAAAAGATTGAGTCTTGTTTGGGTCTTTAATGAACCCAAACCCGGCCCGGTTCAAGACGGGGCAGCTTGCGTGTGTGATGGAGCCTTGGTTAGGTAGGTACTCCTCCATCCACAAAATTGGAGTGCTTCTTAAGGCCCAAACCTTACTTTAAGGTAAGGCTATATAAACCCATTGAGAAACTCATCTTCAATCAATGTGCAACAAGGGCATTTAACCCAAGTATTACATGGTCAAGTTGGTTGCTCGAAAAGGTAAGTGAGTCCCACATTAATAAACGCTCAAAGTTTGTGAATCATCACAAATTTTCCAACAGAAGAACCACTAGTCGCTTCATAAGTCTTATCACTATCACTCCCCCTCAAATTGGGTTGAGGTGAGAGACCCAATTTGCCTCGCAAGACTATAAAAAGAGCACGTGAGAGTGGCTTGTAAATACATCAGCAAGTTGGTAACTCGAGGGAACAAATTTGGTATGAAGAGAGCCATCAGCAACTTTCTCTCTAACATAGTGACAGTGAAGTTCAATGTGCTTCGATCGTCCATGGAAGATTGGGTTGATCGTCATATACGAGGCACATAAGTTATCACATCACAGTAAAGAACTATAGTTTGAGGCAAAGAAATACCAACGTCACGTAAAATATATGATAACCAAGTTAACTTAGTTATTGTAGAAGCCATTACACGGTATTCAGACTCAGGATTATATCGGGCAACTGTGTTTTGCTTCTTGGCACTCCATGATAAGTAGTTGCTACCAAGAAAAGTGCAAAAACTAGAAGTGGACCTCCAAGTGATGGGACACCCACCCCAATCGGCATCTGAAAAAGCATAGAGATTCAAAGAGCTATGAGCCAAGATGTGCATGCCATAAGGTCCCACTGATGTAGAGCAAAATGCATTTCACAACTTTATAGTGCCCAACAGTTGGAGCTTGCATGAATTGACAAATGAAATTAACACTAAAGGAAAGATTAGGTCTAGTGAAAGTCAAATATTGAAGACTGCCGACAATGCTTCGATAATGCATTAGATTAGAAAAAGACTCATTATCTAAAGCAACCTTACGATCCTTAGTTTCCATATGGGTGGAAATTGGTTTACATTGCAACATCTGCGCACGATCGAGTAAATCCGTGCATATTTAGTTTGGATTAGAAACATACCAGTAGTGGAAGATTGAACTTTGATGTCCTAGAAATAATGGAGATGACCAAAATCTTTGATTGCAAATTCACAACCAAGCTCATGAATAAACCAATCAAGATGAGTAGTATCCGCTATAGTTATGATCATGTCATCAACATAGAGAGTAATAAAAGAATGCCACGAGGGGAATGGTATACAAACAAAGATGGATCTGCTGTGCTACAAGAGAAACCCAAATTCGGGAGAAAAGTGCTTAGTCTATCAAACCAAGCGCGTGGGGATTGCTTAAGCCCATATAAGGCTCACTTGAGGTGACATACATGAGAAGGAAAGTCCAAGTTCTGGAAACCATGGGGCTGATTCATATACACTGGTTCGGAAAGAAATCCATGGAGAAATACATTTTTGACATCTAGTTAACGTATGGCCCATCCTTTGATTTTAGCAAGAGAGAGAACTAAGTGAATGCTACCAAGCTTAATAACAGGGGCAAATGTTTCAGAAAAATCAACACCTTCAACTCGATTAAACCGTTAGCAACAAGGCGAGCCTCACCACACTTAGGAGAACCATCAGCATTCAGTTTGGTCTTGAAGACCCATTTACACCCCACTACATTCATGGAAGGGAATCTTGGTACAAGATCCCAAGTGTCGTTGCCAAGAAGTGCTGCCATTTCTTCCTTCATAGCAGTAAACCAGCCAGGATGTCTAAGTGCAGACTTTAATGATTTGGGTCCTTAGGTATAGTCAATTCGGTAGATGAATCAATCAAAGTTGCATAATGAGGGATTAGCAGTACCTTCCATCGATCGAGTTATCATGGGGTGGTGACTTGGAAGAAGAGAAGAGGGTTCTTGAAAAGAAGAAGCACCCTCTTGTTCTAGACTTGATGACTCATGGATTGGTACAGATTGTGCCAAGTTCTTCAAATTTACTTCAAAATTGGGCGCCAAGGAGGGGCAGCATTGAGGTTGTGATGTAGTGGGACTTGTTTGAGTAGGATCAACACCATGTATTGGTGGATCCAATACTCCGCCCACAATGTCCATCCTTGTAGGTTCAGACGGATCCGAGCTTGCGAATGGAGCACTTGACAATGTACGATCAGTGGCCGGTGTCTCCATGAAAGCACAACCTGCAGGTACAGGAAAAAACTATTCACTAGCAAATTTTTCAATCTAGTTGTCCACTCCACTCATCAAAGGTAGACAGCTCTCCTGTAACTTGTGAAGAATTGTAAAGAGAAGCTGGATCAACATATGGAATGACTCATCAAACACCACATGCTGTGAAACGTAAATTCTTCCAGTTGGTGAATATAAGCAACAGTAGCCTTTGTAATTATTGTTATAGCCCAGAAAAACACATGGCAAGGATTTTGGATCCAGCTTATCTTTCGCATAGCCACCCAAATACAGAAATACCGGCAACCAAATAGACAAAGAACTGAAAAATCTGGTTGCTTGCCAAATAAACGATAGAAAAATGAATCCATGTTTATAGATGGTGATGGTAACTGATTGATCGAAAAGACAGCAGTAACAAAACAATCTACCCAACATCGTCGTGGAAGTTTGGCATGTAACATCATTGTCAATCCAAGCTCTCGGACGTTCCTATGCTTGCGCTTAGAGACCCCATTCTGTTAAGAAGTTTTCGGACATGAAAGTTGATTCAAAATTCCATGATCAGCAAGATATATGAGAAATATTTTGTCTCGAGTGTTCTACTCCATCAGATTGAAATATTTGAATCTTTTGACCAAATTGGTAATCAACAAATTTGTGGAAATGCACAAAACAAGAAAAGAAATCAGATTTTCTTTTCAATGGATACAACCAAGTGAAACTGCTATAATCATCAACAAAGGCCATGTAGAAGTTATAATTTTATGTTGAACAAACAGGGGCAGGTCCCCTCCACAAATCCGAATGAATCTTCATAAAATGTTTGACACATACACCATCGGATGGAAAGAAAGGCAACCTACAAGACTTTCCCATTTGGCAACTAGAACAAATAGACAAGTCTTTAGTTTTATGAGAGACACTGAAAAATTATTGGAGTGTGGATTTGCCTAAATTTATTACTTAACCTAATTTATCCAACTGTAACAATAAGTGAATTATCTAAGTAGGTCAATCCTATGTGCAACTTTAAAGCAATAAAACAAAGAGACAAGGCATACAAGAGTTTAGTGTGGAAACCCTAACAACCAAAGAAAAATTCACGGGGCTATACACAACCAGCAACGTACTCAGTACTATAATTTTGAACAGTTACCAGAATAACTTATAACCCAACTCGTTGATCCATAACTTTTTGTTGATCCACAATTATGGTAGAAGTTTTAGACTTAATCGCTAGACACCCACGATTCACCATTCTCCCATGCTATCGATGTTAACCTTTGGAATCCACGAAAAACGATATGTGTGAAGTTTGTTTGTTAACCAGAAGGAACACTCCAATAAATGTGGAAGCGCAATAAAGTTCTCTAAATAGCTAGATGATCTCTTTGATTGTGTGCATATCAATTATGAAGCCTTCAGAGCCTCTATATAGTCTCTAGAGTGTTTTCAGAATGTTGGACATAGTATAAGTCGAAGTAGGAAGTTTCCAAACCCAACAAGGATTGAATTCTGGAAGTCCTCAATTCTATCGTGCATTCGAATGATCTGGCCTGCGGTTCGAATGCCTTTGCCATTCGAACGCCATGGCTTGCCATTCGAACACTAGACAAATTCTTCATTCTCTTTGTTTTGCCTTTGCTACAACACCTTAATTCATTCTTACACTTTGACATGTCTATCTAAATGCTGGAATTACATACAAAGTGCTTTTACTCATAATTAGCCAATCTAAAAACCTAACAATCTCCCCCTTTGGGTGCAATTTTGTAACAAAACACAATATAAGTGTGAATAAACAAGATGATCAGCATGTCCGAAGAGTCTCATATAATCAGCTGCCTGCACAACCACAACTAAAAAACAAAAACCTTCACAAAATACAAATATGGTTGGTATAAGAATAATAAATAAAAAAATATAACTTAAAAGCAGCAACAGTCTAATATATTACTCCCCATTTTTGTTACAAATTGACAAATCAAGCACATGAGAAAGAGAAAGGAATAAAAAAAAAAAAATTCATATCCTATTCAATCTAACCTTTTTAACAAAGTCCTAATAAAAATTACCTCTAAAAAGTTTAAAAATAGGTCAAGTAACATTGTATGACATGTAAACAGTAACTTCAAGAGTCAAGCATTGAAGTAGACACAAAATACACTCAATGAATTAAAAATTTCAACATCTTAGGCACAAAGGTGTAATTTGTAGATATAGCCATATGAGTGTTCTCAGTGAACTCAAAAGCTATGGACATACACGGACATTTAGCAAAGATCAAAGTTAATAAGTCTATTCAAATTCTTAGGAAAGTTACACATCTAGAACAATGACCAATCATGCTTGTGCAATTCGAATATTGAAAACTCCCCCTAAATTGAGTGTAAGATTTGAACTTTTTGGAAGCTGAAATTTTTTTTTTTTTTGAGTAGCTCGTATTTTGTTTCTTTTTGAATAAGTTCAATGCTTAAAACATGGTAGCCCTTTCTATGATTTTACCCAGAGGTTGCATATTTTGATATACATTCATCGTGGTTTTCACACATGTCAAGATAGGAAGTTAATGATAGAAGTATGATACATGAACATTGGTCACTCTAGTGTGAAACTCTCATAGATAACACGAGAATAAATCAAAGTAACAAGACTTACATTGTAGATAGTAAAAATTGGGTCCTCCTTAATTAACCATGGATCAATGGCCCTGCAGTCTTGCTTAGAGGCATTCTTGGAGTGACAGCCCACCATCTTGACCGATATACGATTGGACCCATTCTGAAGTGCATTCCCCCACTGCCAGAGAGGAACAGATGGATTGGGCCTCTAAACGATAAAAGGACTGAGAACCATTAGGCCCTCCTAAGCCTAGTCCAAGAGGAGTAGGTCTGAAAGACCATCAGGCCTTCCTGGACATGGCACACACCAAAATCCCTCTCATATACTTGAGTTTTGAAGGTACGAGAGAGAGAGAGAGAGAGAAGAGAGAGAAAATTAAACTCCTTGTGGGAATATCAGGGAGAAAATCACTAGGCCATATGGTAGCACCTGGTGAGGATTTCTCTTGATGATTAAGAGGAGGACCAAGGTAGTGATCATGGTAACGGTTACTGGTGGTCCCCATTGTATTGGGATTAGGACGTGTCTTGGTTTGGTTGGCTAAGGTGTGAGATATGCCATGGTGGTACGTGTGCAGTACTATGAATAGCTTGTGATACAATGCCACGTGGCCACATTTGGCCTGGAAGAGCAGAGTAGAGCAGGGAGGATATTCGTTGTCCTTAGGCCACTTGGCACATGCTGAGCGATTTCTTGGTGCCCAAGCACCAAGATGCTCGCATGTGTGTATATATGCATATATACATCAGCTGTAAAAAAAGGATTGATTTTTTAAAGAGAAAAAATTCATCTTTTTCTTCATTGGCTGAATCAAGGAAAACCCTAGAACCAACAACCCTAATTCCAGAGCTATGATCTCAGGTGCTCCGGGAACCTCCTGCCACCTTCCCTGTGTTTTGCCAGTCACACCCTCTGTCCATCTTCTTCATCACTTTTGAGGCCCTACTGATCAGACACCTTTCTAACCTCTCCAAGAACGAACTTCCAGACGAGTTAATATGATCTAGTGTTGACCTTCTACATTTTGGCTACTTTGCTGGGGAGGTGGATTTATTGATGGTCAGTACAGAAACAGTAAATGAACAACTCCTGGGACGACAATGGCTGAGCACCGTGAATGATCTTCGAACCATAGCCTGCCTCAGCAAAGTGCTAGCACAAACGAGACTTTCACTTTGGATGCCATCTAGGCAATCCAAGATACATAACGAGAGGTCTTGGCCACTATAAAGGAGTTGCGCGATGCCGTGCTGTTGCTGGCCAATAGCCCTCTTTTCTAGCATGTTGTGGCATCGCTGCCCCCTTCTGCAAACCCCATTGCCGTTCCTGGGGTGGGAAACCCTATTATTATTGGTGAAAATCCAGCTGTGATGAATGTTGCTGGAACCTCTATTGCCGGAGCTATAATAGCTGGTGTTCGACAGGGACTACTTACTCCAGCTTCTGCTGCTTTTCAAACACAGTCCATACTGGGTTAGTGGCTCCTGTAACTCCAGCTTAACCTGTAGTAAACCTTTCTTTGGCCACCGCCATTGCTTCAGTTGCTTAGAACATGTAAGCCCACATGGCCACACCAGCTCGTTTCATCACAGTGGCTGATGTCGAGGCCATCTTGTAATATGAGCACACTAAGGCAACCTTGTCCTCTCTCTTGGATCCCACTGTTCAGCTACCATATATAGCTCACATATGTTCTTTGCCATACCCAAAGGGCTACACACGTTCGAAGTTTCTTCGTTTCGATGGCAAGAATGGAAATGCCCATGAGCACATTTTTCGGTTCATCGAAACCCTAGGGGCTCACAGCTCTAACATGGAGCTCTACTTGAGGGAGTTTTCAAAGTCTCTTATTGACCATGCTTATAGTTGGTATGTTAATCTAGCTCCTGAGTCAGTACTAACCTGGGAGGACATGGTGAACAAGTTTAACACCAAGTTCTTCTAAGTTCGTGAAACAGTCACAACCAGTTCTTTGATCAAGGAGGTCTAGGACTACAAGGAAGACCTCTTGGAGTTCATCCAATGCTTCCAAGACAGAGTCGTGGAATGTCATGAGCCTGTGGAAGAGAAGAAGCTGGTAAAAATATATATCGAGAGCATGAAAAATGAGTTCAAGGTCCATCTGGTGAACATCTCCATGCCAACCTTTTCTGCCTTCCTGGAAGCAACAAGAAATCTTTGTGCTACAGTTAAGCTAATCCCCAAATCTGGTGGTTAGAGAAACTCCAAAAATAATGTCTCTGCAGCTTCCGCCCCTAATGGCCGGCAGCGGCAGGGGGAGGAAGGTTCCAAAAGAAGGAAGAGAAAGGGGCATGATGCTCCTCTATTACCTTGTAGTGTGCCAGAAGTTGAGGCCCTTCTCAAGGAATGGGTCAACGACAAGGAGGTCGACGCACCCGAAGTAGAGAGACTTTCTTCTAAGAAGGACAAAGAAAGCGGGAAGTAGTGCATCTATCACCAATCTACTAAGCATCCTACCAAGGGTTGCTAGAGCCTCAGGCGGATAGTCCATAAGAAGGTCTCTGAGCAGTAGCTCCACTTCAAAAAAGGTGGGAATGACGTCCAAGACAACCCCTACCCTAATCACAAAGATAAAGGGAAGAACGCCAACATGGTGGCCTGCTGTGGCCCCATCGATGTTAGTGATGAGCTTGAGGAAATTAGAGACTACTGCCCTCCAGTAAATGCTCCAGACCTTGATATGCAAGCAAAGGTCCTCCAGAATTCGACTAAGTTCAGAAGGTTCTTTGACTAGCTGGGGCTTCTGAGCAATGCTAGGTTGGAGATGATTAAGTCAATCATCAACATTGCGGAGGTACATCATGAGGAGTGCATGGGTCTAGAAGGGTTCGTCCTGCAAACCATCCAAGAAGACTCCAATGTTATAACCTTTTCAAAAGTTGGTCGAAAGTGCCCATTCCTGCACAATGGGCTACTGTATGTCACGGCTTCCATTCACGGCGTCGAATTCAAGAGGGCCTTCCTTGATGGAGGAGTTTCCATCAACATAATGCCGTTTGAGACATTTAAAATGATGGGAATCCCTGAGAAGCATATTATGAAGCAATCTATCAACATCACTAGGTTTGGGAGAGAACGCAAGGCTACCATGGGTTATGTTAATGTGGATCTCGCTGTAGGGGAGATCCAGGCCCCGATGAAGTTTCATATCATTGAGATGCCCTCCACCAACTATAATGTCATCTTAGGGCTTACGAGGACACACAGATATGCTGCGATCCCCTCGAGTTACCACTGGTGTATGAAGGGGAAGTGGGGAAAGAATGTCGCGCCCAGATTTTTCGCACTCAGGGAATACTCACCCAAGCGGGAAAAATGTTGTACTCTCTTGTTAGAACTCACCCTCCCAGAAGAATAAGTGCGACTAGGTTTGAATTGAAAAATTGGTTTGAATAAAGGGCTTTTGAAAAAGATTAGGAGTCGCCACCTAACTTGATTAAGGTGAGTTAGGTCACCTAAAAACTAAGAATAATCCGAAGACTACACTTAGGGTTTTTGAAAAAAGGTTTTTGAAAATATCTCCTCAAGAGAGGGTTTTTAAGAAAACAGGTTGTTTGGCAACCTTTGAAAAAAATTTAGCCCTTTTTAGAAAAATAACTCCTTTTGGTCTTTGAAATTAGTGATTCTAGGTTCGGAGGTTGGTTACGTGTAGGGAAGACGCACTAAGCTATCACCCTACCTCGCCCTTTCGGTACCTACATGTCAATCTACCCTAGATTCACCTATGAGAGTCTTTAACTAACTATTGTCCAATCCTATTCACTTTGAAAAATAATGCTTGAAAAGAAACTAACATGATGCATGATATGCAAGTGCAAAATAAGAGAGAATCGAAAAATAAATTTAGAAATAAATTTAGAAAGAATTTGATTTGAAAATAGAAATGAAGAGATGGAATTGAAATTAGAAAGTTTGAAAATTAAAAGTAGAAATTTGAAAATTGAAATTTTGAAAATAGATTGGAATTTGAGATTTGAAAATGTGGAGACCGCACCCATGAGGGTGGAATTAAAAGTTTGAAAAGTGTTGTGACCACACCTATGAAGGTTGCCTACGTATCCCTTTGGGAGAATCAGGTCAGTCGTAGTTCGAACAAGAGTCCGATTGAAAATAGAAGAATTGATTTGGAAGAAAGAGATTGAATTGGAAATTGAATTTGATTTGAAATTAGAAGAGGAGATTGGAAATTGAAATTGAGAAGATTGGACTTGCTTTGGAAAGACTGATTTTGGAAAGACTTGGTTTTAGAAGGATGGAGGTTTAGGAAACCTAGACTTAGGAAAGATAGGAGACCTAGGAAAGACTTGAGATTAAGAAAGATTAGATTGAAATGTTGTACTTGGAAGATTTGGAAAGATTGGATTTTAGGAAATGTTCGAATTTGGAAAAGTCTAAATTAGGAAAGTTTCGAATTAGAAAAGTTTCATTTTTGGAAAGTTTTGAATTTGGAATGTTTTGACTTAGGAAAGTTTTGAAAATTGGAAAGTTTTGAAATAGGAAAGTTTTGAAAATTGGAAAGTTTAGAAAACAAGGAAGTTTTGAAAGAAAGTTTTGAGTTTAGAGAAGTTTTAGATTTGAAAAGATTTTGAAGTTTTGGAAAGTTTAGAATTTGGGAAGATTTAGTTTAGAAAGATTTAACTTAAGAAAGTTTCAAATTTAGAAAGTTTTGAGTTTGGAAAGATTTGAAATTTAGAAAGTTTAAGATTTAGAAAGTTTTAGAGTTTTAGAAAATCTTAAGATTAGGAAATGTTTGGATTTAGGAAAGATTTGAAAACTTAGGTTTGAAAAGTTAAGATTTGAAAAGAGGGTAGAATTAGGAAAGATTTGAAAGTTGAGTTTTAAAACTTAGGAAAGATTTTTATGTTCAAGTTTTGGAAACTTAAAATTTAGGAAGGTGGAAGTTTAAGAAAGATTTGAGTTAGGAAGGAGTTGGATTAGGAAGGGATTGGATTTGGTTTCTAAAAGAGAAATGTTGGATTTTGTTTCCAAAAACGGAGGACGGGATCTAGTTTCCTAAATTGGGAGATAGGATTTGGCAAGGATTTGGAAAGGGAGATTCTAGAAATCCTAGATTTGAAAGTGTAGAATTTTAACGTAGAAAAGAGGTTTTGGAAACATGTATAGTTTGGATGTGAAAACAAGAGGTTTTGGAAACCTAGGTTTGGGGCAAAGTTTGAAAACCATGTTTTTGGAAAGAAAATTAGGGTTTCCTAATTGTGGGTTCTAGGGCTTGACTTGGGCTCTAAGGAAAGAGTTTTTGAAAAGTGTGTTTTTGGAAACGAAGGTTTTCTAGAAGGGGAATCCTAGGAAGGAGTTTTTGGAAAGTAAATTTGGAAATAGAGTTTTTGGAAATGAGTTTTTGAAAAGTGTATTTTTGGAAACATAGATTTTGGAAGGAAAAATCCTAGAGGGGAGTTTCTAGAAGGAAGATTTTGGAAAGAGAGTTTTTTAGAAAGATTTTTGGAAGGAGATTGTTGGAGAGAGTTTTTAGGAAAGTGAATTTAAGGAGTGTTTTTAGAAAGTGAATTTTGAGGAGAAAGAGTTTTTGGAAAGGAGTTGAAAAAGGAAGCTTTGAAAAATAGATTTGGGAGGGAGTTTTTGAAAACAATTTCGGAGAGGAGAGTTTTAGGAAGAAAGACTTTTTGAAAAGAGAGTTTTTAGAAGGTGTAAAAACATCTCACTTTCCTAAAGCAATTCTAACCATAAGAGGGCTAGAACCACTTTAGGAAAACGGTTTTGAAAACAACAAGATTTGAAAATATGGACCGTATCGGTCACTTTAAATGTAACACTTTCCTAAAGCAATCCTAGCCATGGGAAGGCTAGAATCACCCTAGGATTGTGATTTTGAAAACATGTTTTGAAAAAGAGATTTTGATGGAATTTTGAAAATAATTTTGAAAACAATTTGAAAAACAACTTTGAAAACAGTTTTTGGAAGATGCAAGATCATGATATGCACAATGCAATTTGGGGTCGTGAACATACAAGGCTAAGGCTTCACCACATAATCAAGGGAGCCGGATGTCGCGCCCAGATTTTTCGCACTCGAGGAATACTCACACAAGCGGAAAAAATGTTGTACTCTCTCGTTAGAACTCACCCTCCTAGAAGAATGAGTGCGACTAGGTTTGAATTGAAAACAGGTTTGAATAAAGGGCTTTTGAAAAAGATTCGGAGTCACCACCTAACTTGATTAAGGTGAGTTAGGTCACCTAAAAACTAAGCATAATCCGAAGACTACACTTAGGGTTTTTGGAAAATGATTTTGAAAATATCTCCTCAAGAGAGGATTTTTAAGAAAAATAGGTTGTTTGGCAACCTTTGGAAAACATTTAGCCCTTTTTGAAAAATGACTCCTTTTGGTATTTGAAAACAGTGATTCTAGGTTCGGAGGTTGGTTACGTGTAGGGAAGACGCACTAAGCTATATCACCCTATCCCGCCCTTTCGGTACCTACATGTCAATCTACCCTAAATTCACCTATGAGAGTCTTTAACTAACTATGGTTCAACCCTATTCACTTTGAAAAACAATGTTTGAAATAAATATGATGCATGAGATGCAAGTGCAAGATAAGAGAATTGAAAAATAGATTTGAAAAGAAATTGATTTGATTTGAAAAAGATTTGAAGAGATGGAATTGAAATTGGAAACTTTGAAAACTTGGAAATAGGAAATTGAATTTAGAAATTGATTGGAATTTGAAATTTGGAAAGATTTTGGAAACCACACCTATGAGGGTGGAATTGAAAGTTTGAAAAATATTGTGACCGCACCTATGAAGGTTGCCTACGTATCCCTTTGGGGGAATCAGGTCAGTCGTAGTTCGGACAGGAGTCCGATTGAAAATAGAAGGTTGGATTGGAAGAGAAAGATTGAATTGGAAATTGAATTTGATTTGAGATTAGAAAAGGAGATTGGAAATTGAAATTGGAAAGATTGGACTTGTTTTGGAAAGATTGATTTTGGAAAGATTTGGTTTTGGGAAGGAGGAGGTTTAGGAAACCTAGACTTGAGATTAAGAAGGATTGGATTGGAATGTTGGATTTGGAAGATTTGGAAGGATTTGGAAACTTGAAATTTAAGAAAGATTTGGATTAGGAAAATGTTATTTTTGGAAAGTTTTAGGTTTAAGAAAGTTTCAACTTAGGAAAGTTTTGAATTAGGAAAGTTTTCAAATTAGGAGAGTTTCGAATTTAGAAATGTTTGAAAAAGGGAAGTTTTGATTTTGGAAAGTTTTGAAATTAGGAAAGTTTGGAAATTGGAAAGTTTTGAACTTAGGAAAGCTTTGAATTTAGAAAGTTTTGAAATAGGAAAGGTTTTCAAGTTAGGAAAGTTCCCAAATTAGGAAAGTTTTGAAATAGGGAAGTTTTGAAAAATTGGAGAGTTTAGAATTTGGAAAGGTTCGAAAAAGGAAAGTTTTCAATTTAGGAAATGTTTGAATTAAGAAAGACGTTTTGAGTTTAGAAAAGTCTTAGATTTGGAAAGATTTGAAGTTTAAGAAAGTTTAGAATTTAGAAAAGTTTTTAGGTTTAGAAAGATTTGAACTTAAGAAAGTTTTGAATTTAGGAAGTTTTGAATTTGAAAAGATTTGAAACTTAGGGTTTTAGAAAATCTTGAGATTAGGAAAGGTTTGAGTTTAGAAAAGGTTTGAAAAATTAGATTTGAAAAGTTGAAATTTGGAAAAGGGGTAGGATTAGGAAAGGATTGAATTAGGAAAGATTTTTATGTTCAAGTTTTTGGAAACTTAAGGTTTAGGAAAGTGGAAGTTTAGGAAGGATTTGAATTAGGAAAGAGTTGGATTTTGAAGCTTAAGGATAGGTTCAAAGTTTAGGTTTAGGAAACTTATGGTTTAGGAAGGAATTGAATTAGGAAAGGCTTGGATCAGGAGGGGATTGGATTTGGTTTCTAAAAGAAAAGATTTGATTTTGTTTCCAAAAACGGAGGACGGGATCTAGTTTCCTAAACGGGGAGATTAGATTTGGTTTATAAAGGGAAGATAGGATTTGGCTAGGATTTGGAAAGGGAAATTCTAGAAACCCTGGATTTGGAAAATTGTTGTTTTGACGTAGAAAAGAGGTTTTGGAAACATGTATAGTTTGGATGTGAAAACTAGAGGTTTTGAAAACCTAGGTTTGGGGCAAAGTTTGAAAATCACGTTTTTTTTGGAAAGAAAATTAGGGTTTCCTAATGGTTAGCTCTAGGGCTTGACTTGGACTCTAAGGAAAGAGATTTTTGGAAAATACGCTTTTGGAAACGAGTTTTTAGAAGGAAATCCTAGGGAGGAGTTTTTGAAAAGTGAATTTGAAAAGAGAGTTTTTGAAAAAGATTTTAAAGAGAAGGAGTTTTGGAAAGTGTGTTTTTGGAAACGTAGATTTTGGAAGGAAGAATCCTAGAGGGGAGTTTCTAGAAGGGAGATTTTGGAAAGAGAGTTTTTGGAAAGATTTTTGGAGAGAGTTTTTAGAAAGTGGATTTTGGGGAGAAGATTTTGGAAAGGAGTTGAAAAAGAGAGATTTTGAAAAATAGATTTTGGAAAGAGTTTTTAGAAAACCATTTTGGAGAGGAGAGTTTTAGGAAAGTATGTTGAAGAAGAGATTTTTAGGAGGAAATTCTTGGAGAGAGAGAGAGTTTTTGGAAAGTATAAAAACATCTCACTTTCCTAAAGCGATTCTAGCCATAAGAGGGCTAGAACCACTTTAAGAAAGTGGTTTTGAAAACAAAGTTTGAAAATATAGGCCAAAAGGCCACTTTTAATATAACACTTTCCTAAAGCAACCCTAGCCATGGAAAGGCTAGAATCACCCCAGAATTGTGGTTTTGAAAACAAGTTTTTGAAAAAGAGATTTTGATGCAATTTTGAAAACAAGTTTGAAAACGATTTTTTGAAAACAACTTTTTGAAAACGAATATTTGGAAGATGCAAGACTATGATATGCACAATGCAATTTGGGGTCGTGAACATACAAGGTTAAGGCTTCACCACATAATCAAGAGGGCCGGACCCACGTGGTCTTTAGTTAGACTAGAAGAAAGCCCCCGACACGGTGGCTCTCCAATAGTCCAATTCTACACATGGACCGGGAATCCCCTTGTTTCAAGCATGCAAAGAAAGGGCGGGAAAGAGATGGGGGATTAAAATAGAGAAAACCCAAGTGGGTTGGAGAGAGAAGAGAGAGGGGGGAAGCGCGAAAATTTAAATAGGGAGCCTACCGTATGTCTTGTTATTTTGCGCGCCTTGCTTTCTTCAATCTTCGGTCTTCGTCTTGATCTTCTTCTTCAACCTTCAAAGGTTATCTTCAAGCTTTAGATGACAGCTCTTCAAGTCTTCAAAGGATGGTTGAAGGCTAGTGTATGAGTGTATGGGGGTGTGTATGAGTGTATAGGAGGCTAGGTTTTATGTATGGTGGCTAGGGTTTGGAAAACCAGGGAAACTAGGGTTTAGGGAGTGTTTGAGCTCTGTATATCGAAATATATGATTTTTAGACTAAGTTTGGGGACCCTTTTTACGTTGAATGAGGCTCTGTATTTATAGAGGTTGGACAACACTAGCGCCTGTTGCAGTGGCGCCAGGCCAAAGTTTACACTAGCACCACTAGGAGTGGCGCTAGGCCATTTTTTGGCTTGGCGCCACTACTAGTGGCGCCAGCCATTTAGGAAATGTTTAAGGTCGGCAAGCAATGTATCTTTAACTAGATTTGGGCGCCTGTACTAGTAACTGCCATGCAATTTTTAGCCTGGCTTCACTAAGAGTGACTCTGGAAAGTCCGGGAATGATTTGAAGGAGCCGGGAATGACTCGGAAGGCTGGAGAAGAGCAGGAACACTTAAAATAGTGTCCTGAAGGTATTTTACTTGAGAAATGAGGATAAGATGGGTCGGAAGGGTTGACTGGGCCTTTAGGGGCAAAACGGTCAATCGGACTGGAAAACTGCTGGGACAAACTCGAACTGTCCCGGAAGAAGACTTGGGATCTGGAAACATTATTTAGAATGTTCCGAGAGGTTGCCGGTTTGATTCCCAAAGCCGGTGTGGTCGGAAAAAGAGACCGGCCCACTAGGGGCAAAATGGTCATTTCGCACCGGGTTGACCGGAACTGACTCGGAATGATCCGGAAAGGAGGTTGAGAACACTATAAAAAGTAGTCTCAGGAGGTTACCAGTTTGATACCCAAAGCCGGTGTGGTAAAAAAAGGAGACCGGCCCTCTAGGGGCAAAACGGTCATTTTGTACCGGGTTTGCTGGAACTGACTCGGAATGATCCAGAAAGGTAAAGGAAGGTTGAGAACACTATAAAAAGTGGTCTCAGGAGGTTACCGGTTTGATACCCAGAGCCGGTGTGGTTGAAGAAGGAGACCGGCCCTCTAGGGGCAAAACGGTCATTTTGTATCGGGTTGGCCAGAACTGACTCGAAATGATCTGAAAAGATAAAGGAAGGTTGAGAGTACTATAAAAATCAATCTCATAGGGTTACCGGTTTGATACCCAGAGCCAGTGTGGTTCTCGGGCATTCGGATGCCTAGGGGCAAAATGGTCATCTTGACCGGAAAGTCTCGGAAAAGGGTCCAAAGGGCTGTTTGGTCATTTTTCACCGAAGTGGGCTAACAGACACTGGTGTTGAGTTGGGTTTTGAGTGTTTCCGCCACTCTAACGGCGGTCATCGTGACGCAGGGGTTTGTTGCCAATTCCCTATATCGACCTATTTGTGAGTATTTCTGCTACTCTAACGGTTTTGTGAGTAGTTTCGCTACTCGGACCGTCTCGAGAAATAAACTGTCTCGAGAGAGGGATTAGAAAGGGGACTTATCGTCTCCAAAGAGACGTGCCTGGGATTGGAACCGTCTCGAGGAATAAACTGTCTCGAGAGTGGGATTGGAAAGGGGTCTTACCGTATTCGAAAAGACGTGCCTGAGTTGGAACCGTCTCGAGGAATAAACTATCTCGAGAGTGGGATTGGAAAGGGGTCTTACCGTCTCCGAAAAGACGTGCCTGGGTTGGAACCATCTCGAGGAATAAACTGTCTCGAGAGAGGGATTGGAAAGGGGACTTATCGTCTCCGAAGAGACGTGCCTGGATTGGAACCGTCTCGAGGAATAAACTGTCTCGAGAGAGGGATTGGAATTGGAATAAGAAAGGGCAATGCCCCTAAGGGCATTTTGGTCATTTTGCCTCTATTTGGGGTTGGTGGGCCCGCGAGGCAATGAAAAAACGGGATTTGGACCTAGAGAATTGGTTTCGATAGGAATATGCCCACATTGACTTGAAAACAAGTCTGGACGGAATGTAGACTGCCGAGCAGTCAAAAATGGAGTGCTTGCAAAGAAGACTATCACCATAGAAGCTTCTGATAGGACCTTTGAGGCCTGTGAGGCACACCTCCTGGACGTTATTTTCTTCACAGAGCTATCCACAGAAGCAACACCACATACTTCAAAGCCCCGAGGAACCAAGATTCCTAGATGGGAAGATATTAAGGATGAAGAGGAGGAAGAACCTCCGAAGAGAAGGCATGAATGATCCGATCTAAGAACGTCCAAGAATTCACCCTAGAAGATCACTAAGTTCCAAGAGGGTGGGAGGACCATATACCTCCTATGACGGTGCGAGGGGGGAAAGCCCTCTATTGTGAGTGCTACCCCCCCCCCCCCCTTCCCCTACTAGAAGGGAAGGCCTACCTGCACAATAATGAGGAACTTGATGAGATTGTTAAGAATCCTGAGCGAGCACCCGAGTGCATGCAGGATAGTCCTAAACCCTAGCAAGAAGAGCTCCAAGATATCAATCTTCGAAGTGACCAAAGAGCTCCCCAGCCAGTGTTTATAAGCAAAAGGCTAACTCCCGAAGAGTAAGAGGCTCTAATCAAGTTACTCAAAAAATACTCAGATGTGTTTGCCTGGATGTATGAAGAGATACCCAACCTAGACCCTGCAATGTTGTCTCATCATTTAAACTTTTTTCCAAACTCCAGACCATGCAAACAATTTGCACAGCAGTACCACCCAGACTTGGAAGAGAAAATCAAGGAAGAAATCAAGAAACTGCAGGCAATAGGGTTCATCAAACCCATTTAGTATCCCTCTTGGTTGGCCAACATTGTCCCTATAAAGAAAAAGAACGGATAGATATGTGTATATGTAGATTTCAGTGATCTCAACAAGGCATGCCTGAAGGATGAGGTCCCACTCCTTTACGTAGACACTCTAGTCGATGCCACTATTGGCCACCAGATGTTCTCATTCATAGATAGGTTCAATGGTTACAACTAGATAAAGATGGTTGCTGAAGATGCTGAAAAGATTGCATTTTGAATGCCCGGGTAGCTTTTCTTATATAGTCATGCCCTTTGGACTAAAAAATGCAGGAGCAATCTATCAAGGGGCAATGACTATTGTGTTTCATGATATGAACACTGTTGCGCCCAGATTTTTTGCACTCGAGGAATACCCACCCAAGCGGGAAAAATGCTGTACTCTCTCGTTAGAACTCACCCTCCTAAAAGAATGAGTGCGACTAAGTTTGAATTGAAAATAGAATTGAATAAAGGGCTTTTGAAAAAGATTTGGAGTCGCCACCTAACTTGATGAAGGTGAGTTAGGTCAGCTAAAAACTAAGAGTAATCCGAAGACTACACTTAGGGTTTTGGAAAACGATTTTGAAAATATCTCCTCGAGAGAGGGTTTTTAAAGAAAACAGGTTGTTTAGCAACCTTTGGAAAACATTTGGCCCTTTTTAGAAAAATAACTCCTTTTTGGTCTTTGAAATCAGTGATCTAAGTTTGGAGGTTGGTTACGTGTAGGGAAGACGCACTAAGCTATCACCCTACCCCGCCCTTTCGGTACCTACATGTCAATCTACCCTAGATTCACCTATGAGAGTCTTTAACTAACTATTAGCCAATCCTATCCACTTTAGAAAAAGAATGTTTAAAAAAAACATGATGCATTGTATGCAAGTGCAATAGAGGAGAATTGAAAAATAGATTTGGAAATAGATTGATTTGATTTGAAAATAGATTTAAAGAGATAGAATTGAAATTGGAAAGTTTAAAAATTTGGAAATAGAAATTTTGAAATTGAAATTTTAGATTTGAAAAGATTTTGAAAACCGCACCCGTGAGAGTGGAATTGAAAGTTTGAAAAGTATTGTGACCGCACCAATGAAGGTTGCCTACATATCCCTTTAGGGGAATCAGGTCAGTCGTAGTTCGGACCGGAGTCCGATTGAAAATAGAAGAGTGGATTGAAGAAGGAACTTGAATCGGACATTGAATTTGATTTGAAATTAGAAAAGAAGATTTGAAATTAGAATTGAGAGGATTGGACTTGCTTTGGAAAGATTGATTTTGGAAAGACTTGGTTTTGGGAAGAAGGAGGTTTAGGAAACCTAGATTTGAGATTAAGAAAGATTGGATTGGAATGTTGGATTTGGAAGATTTGGAAAGATTTGGAAACTTGGAATTTAGGAAAGATTTGGATTAGGAAAGTTTTCAAATTAGGAGAGTTTTGAATTTAGCAATGTTTGAAAAAGGGAAGTTTTGATTTTGGAAAGTTTTGAATTTGGAAAGATGTTGAAGTTTAAGAGAGTTTAGAATTTAGAAAGTTTTTAGGTTTAGAAAGATTTAGCTTAAGAAAGTTTCAAATTTAGAAAGTTTTGAATTTGGAAAGATTTGAAATTTAAAAAGTTTAAGATTTAGAAAGTTTTAGAGTTTTAGAAAATCTTGAGATTAGGAAAGGTTTGAGTTTAGGAAAAATTTGGATTTGGAAAGTTAAGATTTAGAAAGGGGGTTAAATTAGGAAAGGGTTGAATTTTAGAATTTTAGGAAAGATTTTTATGTTCAAGTTTTGGAAACTTAAGGTTTAGGAAAGTGGAAGTTTAGGAAGGATTTGAATTAGGAAAGATTTGGATTTGGGAGGGATTGGATTTGGTTTTGTTTCCAAAAACGGAGGATTGGGTCTAATTTCCTAAACGGGAAGATTTGATTTGGTTTCCTAAAGAGAAGATAGGATTTGGCAAAGATTTGGAAAGGGAGATTCTAGAAACCCTAGTGTTGGAAGTGTAAAATTTTAACGTAGAAAAGAGGTTTTGGAAACATGTATAGTTTGGATGTGAAAACAAGAGGTTTTGGAAACCTAGGTTTGGGGCAAAGTTTGAAAACCATGTTTTTGGAAGGAAAATTAGGGTTTTCTAATTGTGGGTCCTAAGGCTTGACTTGGGCTCTATGGAAAGAGGATTTTTGGAAAGTGCATTTTTGGAACGAAGGTTTTCTAGAAGGGAATCCTAAGGAGGAATTTTTGGAAAGTGAATTTGAAGAGGGAGTTTTGGAAAGTGTGTTTTTAGAAACGAAGATTTTAGAACGAAAATCCTAGAGGGGAATTTCTAGAAGGGAGATTTTGGAAAGAGAGTTTTTGGAAAGATTTTTAGGAGGATTTTTTTTAGGAAAGTGAATCTAGGGAGTGATTTTAGAAAGTGAATTTTGAGGAAAAGATTTTGGAGAGGAGTTGAAAAAGAGAGTTTTGAAAAATAGATTTTGGAAGGGAGTTTTTGAAAACAATTTTGGAGAGGAGAGTTTTAGGAAAGTATGTTGAAAAATAGATTTTTAGGAAGAAAGACTTTTTGAAAAGAGAGTTTTTAGAAGGTGTAAAAAACATCTCACTTTCCTAAAGCAATTCTAACCATAAGAGGGCTAAAACCACTTTAGGAAAGCGGTTTTGAAAACAACAAGATTTGAAAATATAGACCAAAAGGTCACTTTTAATGTAACACTTTCCTAAAGCAACCCTAGCCATGGAAAGGCTAGAATCACCCTAGAATTGTGGTTTTGAAAACAAGTTTTTGAAAAAGAGATTTTGATGCAATTTTGAAAACAAGTTTAAAAACGTTTTGAAAAACAACTTTGAAAACGGTTTTTGGAAGATGCAAGACTATGATATGCACAATGCAATTTGGGGGTCGTGAACATACAAGGCTAAGGCTTCACCACATAATCAAGGGGGCCGGACCCACGTGGTCTTTGGTTAGACTAGAAGAAAGCCCCCGACACGGTGACTCTCCAACAGTCAAATCCTACACATGAACCGGGAGTCCCCTTGTTTCAAGCATGCAAAGAAGGGGGGGAAAGAGATGGGGGATTAAAATAGAGAAAACCCAAGTGGGTTGGAGAGAGAAGAGAGAGGGGGAAAGTGCGGAAACTTAAATAGGGAGCCTACCTTGTATCTTGTTTATTTTGCGCGATGTGCTGTCTTCGGTCTTCGGTCTTGTTCTTCGTCTTTCGTCTTCAAGAGTTGTCTTCAAGCTTCGGGTTGCAGCTCCTCTAGTCTTCAAAAGATGGTTGAAGGCTAGTGTATGAGTATATGGGGGAGTGTGTAAGTGTATAGGAGGCTAGGGCTTGTGTATGATGGCTAGGGTTTAGTGTAGGGTGGCTAGGGTTTGAAGAACCTAAGGCAACTAGGGTTTTTGGAGGTGCTCGAGCTCTGTATATCGAATTGTGTGATTTCTAGGTTTAGTTTGCAGACCCCTTTTCACGTTGAACGAAGCTCTGTATTTATAGAGGGAGGACAAACCTGGCGCCTGTTGCAGTGGCGCCAGGGCAAACTTTACACTGGCGCCACTAGGAGTGGCGCCAGCCAATTAGGAAAGGTTTAAGGTTGGCAAGCAACGTATCTTTGACTAGATTTGGGCGCCTGTACTAGTGACTACCATGTAAATTTTAGTCTGGCTTCACTAGGAGTGACTCCGGAAAGTCCGGGAATGATTTGAAGGAGCCGGAAATGTCTCGGAAGGCCGGAAGGGAGCAGGAACACTTAAAATAGTATCCTGGAGGTATTTGACTTGGAAAGTGAGGATAAGGTGGGTCGGAAAGGTTGACTGGGCCTTTAGGGGTAAAACGGTCAATCGGGCCAGAAAAACTGCCGGGGCGAACCCGGATTGTCCCGGAAAAAGACTTGGGATCTGGAAACATTATTTAGAATGTTCCCAGAGGTTGCCGGTTTGATTCCCAGAGCCGGCGTGGTCAGAAAAGGAGACCGGCCCACTAGGGGCAAAACGGTCATTTTGTACCGGGTTTGCCGGAACTGACTCGGAATGGTCCGGAAAGGTAAAGGAAGGTTGATAATACTATAAAAAGTATTCTCGGGACATTACCGGTTTGATACTCAAAGCCGGTATGGTCGAAGAAGGAGACCGGCCCTCTAGGGGCAAAACGGTCATTTTGTACCGGGTTGGCCGGAACTGACTCGGAATGATCCGGAAAGGTAAGGGGAGGTTGAGAACACAATAAAAATTATTCTCAAGAGGTTACCGGTTTGATACCCAAAGACGGTGTGGTCGAAGAAGGAGACCGGCCCTCTAGGGGCAAAACGGTCATTTTATACCGGGTTGGCCGGAACTGACTGGGAATGATCCGGAAAGGTAAGGGGAGGTTGAGAACACTATAAAAAGTATTCTCAGGAGGTTACCGGTTTGATACCCAGAGTCGGTGTGGTTCTCGGGGCGTTTGGATGCCTAGGGGCAAAATGGTCATCTTGACCGAAAAGTCTCGGAAAAGGTCCTAAGGGTAGTTTGGTCCTTTTCCACTGAAGTGGGCTAACAGCCACTGGTGTTGACCTAGGTTTTGAGTGTTTCCGCCACTCTAATGGTGTGAGTATTTTCGCTACTCGGACGGGGTTGATGATTTGTGAGTATTTCCGCTACTCGGACGAGGTTGATGATTTGTGAGTATTTCCGCTACTCGGACGGGATTGATGATTTGAGAGTATTTCCGCTACTCGGACGGGGTTGATGATTTGGGAGTATTTCCGCTACTCGGACGGGGTTGATGATTTGTGAGTATTTTCGCTACTCTAACGGCTTTGTGAGTATTTCCGCTACTCTAACGGTTCTGTGAGTATTTCCGCTACTCTAACGGTTTTGTGAGTAGTTTTGCTACTCGGACCGTCTGGAGGAATAAACTGTCTCGAGAGTGGGACTGGAAGGGGTCGTACCGTCTCCAAAGAGACGTGCCTAGGTTTTGAGTGTTTCCGCCACCCTAACGGTTTCGTGAGTATTTCCGTTACTCTAACTGTTCTGTGAGTATTTCCGCTACTCTAATGGTTTTGTGAGTAGTTTTGTTACTCGGACTGTCTCGAGGAATAAACTGTCTCGAAAGTGGGACTGGAAGGGGTCGTACCGTCTCCGAAGAGACGTGCCTAGGTTTTGAGTGTTTCCGCCACCCTAACGGTTTCGTGAGTATTTCCGCTACTCTAACTGTTCTATGAGTACTTCCACTACTCTAACGGTTCTGTGAGTACTTCCGCTACTCTAACGATTCTGTGAGTATTTTCGCTACTCTAATGGTTCTGTGAGTATTTCCGCTACTTAACGGTTCTGTGAGTATTTTCGCTACTCTAACGGTTTTGTGAGTAGTTTTGCTACTCGGACCGTCTCGAGGAATAAACTGTCTCGAGAGAGGGATTGAAATTGGAATAAGAAAGAACAATGCCCCTAAGGGCATTTTGGTCATTTTGCCTCTATTTGGGCTTGACAGGCCCGCGAAGCGATGGAAAGACGGAATTTGAAACTAAAGAATTGGATTCGATAGAAATATGCCCAAAATGACTTGAAAACAAGTCTGGACGGAGTGTAGACTGCCGAGCAGTCAAAAATGGGGTGCTTACACACACCACACTGTGGAAGATTATGTCGATGACCTGGTGGTCAAGTCTATGAAAAACTAGGATCATTTGAAGCAACTTGAGCAAGTGTTCAAGCATTGCTAGAAATACAGTATAAGGATGAACCTGCTGAAGTGTGCCTTTGGAGTAGTAGTAGGGAAGTTCCTTGGGTTCCTTATTCATTGACAAGGCATTGATTCTAATGAGGCAAAGGTGAATGCTTTAACCAATATGCCTCCACCCCACTCTCAAAAGTCTCTAAAGAGTTTCCTCGAGAGGGTGTCCTACCTACAGAGGTTCATCCCTGCATTAGCCGAAATCACAACACCTTTCAACCCTCTTTTGAAAGAAAAAGCCAAGTTTGAATGGATGGAGAAGCACCAGAGAGCCTTCCAAGCAATCAAAGCTGTCTTGTCTTCTCCTCAAACCATGACTGCTCTCCAACCAAGGAAGCCATTGATCTTATACTTAACGTCCACTCCGAGATCCATCGGAGCGCTTCTCGTTCAAGAGCTGGACGAAGTAGAGGAACTTGTGTATTACATCAGCAGAACTATTAGATGGCCTGAGGTAAGGTACACTGCTATTGAACGACACTGCCTGGCCCTTGTGTTCACTGCACAAAAGCTCAGGTACTACTTCCTGGCTCACCTAGTCCACGTAGTTACTTGTAGTAACCCCCATCAGATACTTGCTCAGTAAGCTAGCACTAACAGGCCGGATGGCCTGGTGGCTTCTGGCTTTGTCAGAATTCGAGATCAAATGTGTCACCCATACAGTGATCAAATCTCAAGCATTAGCCGAACTCCTTGCCCATTTCCCAAGTGGTTCCTACAAACCTATCAACGAAACCCTCCCAGGAGATGACTTCTAGGCCACCACAGTAGTGGACAATCCTTTAGAAGATACTTGAACCTTGAGATTTGATGGGTCCAGCAGCAGGGGGAAGGGAGGAGCATGCATATTATTGAAAACCGGTAAGGGGAAGGAGTTTAGCTTTTCCTATCGGTTGGACTTTCGTTGTTCCAACAATGAAGGAGAATATGAGGCACTCATCTTGGGACTCCTAGCAGCTGAAAGAATGGGGGTGAAGCAACTTAGAATCAAAGGTGATTCAAAACTAGTGGTCAAGCAAGCTTTAAGACATTTTGCACTAAAAGAGCTTGCCTTGGCAACCTACTGCACTATTGTCCTGCTGCTAGACAAATTTCACGAGGTGGTCATTGACCATGCCCCTTAAACTGAGAATAGGCATCTAGATGCCCTGGCAACACTTGAAGTGAAGTCTAACTTCCCCGAGGAGGACACTGCCATTGTCATTAGTAAGAGAACCAGTCCCTCCACCATTCTGGGGAATTTTCCCAAAGAAGTGCCTGACGATTAGTGAGGAGACGTCATTTGGAAACTAAAGAGTGGGGAGGGAACTTTACCCATAGCAAAGGCAGCTCAGTTCCTCCTCCTCCAAGGTGATCTCTATTATAGAGGATCTAGTGTGTTGGTCGCCCAATGTATCAACCATGAAGAAGGAAACCTAAGGCTCCATTAGATTCATAAGAAGTCCTGCAAAGATGGGGATGTGAGCCTCTACAGAAGAATTTAGAGACAAGGATACTATTGGCCTAACATGGAGAGAGATGCCAGAAAGCTTCAGTCCAGCTGTACCAACTGCCAGAGTTACTTCAAAGAAGACGAGTGCAATTTTGTTGAGGATATTACAGATTGGAGGTAAGTCTACATCGACTACCTCTGGGAAGGATCTCTACCTAGCAATAACCTCGACAATGCCAGGGTCAAAAAGCGAGCTTCACGCTTCTTCCTTGACCAAGGGCAGTCATTCAGAAGAAGTTTAGATGGCACTCCATTGAGGTGTTTGGCTAGGAATGAGATAAATACTATCGTGCAGGGAGCACATGAGCAGAAACATCAGGGAGGTACTAAGCTCTTCTAGTATTTGTTACACTTAGGCTATTACTGGCTATCAGTGGATGCTGATTTAGTGTGTTTTGCCAAGAAATACAAGCCTTACCAGAAGTACATCAATCTTATACATGCTCCAGCCACCCAGCTCTATCAATTGAAGGCTCCTTGGCTGTTTCACACCTGGGTTATGGACTTGATTGGTCCTATTGCCACACCTTCGAAGGGGCATAGATGGATTCTTGTAGCAACAAAAATAAGTACCAAGTGTGTGGAAGCCACATCAATGAGGAAGGCTGATGGAGCAACAGTTGCTAATTTCATCCAAGAGAATATTATTTGTAGATTTAGGACACCAAAGGTTATACGGCGACCAACACGACCAACACGACCCTTATTAAAATTATGAGCAAGATAATGGATGAATTAGGAGGAACTTGGGCTGTGTGTCTGCCAAAAGCTGTTTGGGCCTACAGAACTTCCAAGCGAAGGGCCACCCAAGTAACTCCCTAATCTTTAGTGCATACGGCAGAAGCAGTCCTACTTGTAGAAATAGCAATCCCTTTGGCCATAATGGTCTTGTCTACTGGAATGATTCTTGAAGATAAAGGAATTAACCTGGAAGCCCTGGACAAGAGAAGGGACAGAGCAGTACAGAAAATGAAAAATTATCAAAATGTGGTGGCTAAGGCATACAACCGTCTAGTGATTCCTAGAACCTTCAAGGAGAGAGAATTAGTCTCGAGGATAGTAGAACCAATCATAAGTAACCTGGCTCTCCCTAAATTCTCTCCTAAATGGGAAGGACCCTACAAGGTACTTGTCACACCCAGATTTTTTGTACTCGAGGAATACACACACAAGCAGAAAAAATACTGTACTCTCTCGTTAGAACTCACTCTCCTAGAAGAATGAGTGCGACTAGGTTTGAATTGAAAATTGATTTGAATAAAGGGCTTTTGGAAACATTTGGAGTCGCCACCTAACTTGATTAAGGTGAGTTAGGTCATCTAAATACTAAGAATAATTCGAAGACTACACTTAGGGTTTTTGGAAAAAGGTTTTGAAAATATTACCTCAAGAGAGGATTTTTAAGAAAAACAGGTTGTTTGGCAACCTTTGGAAAGTATTTAGCCCTTTTTGAAAAATAACTCTGTTTTTGGTCTCTTGTAATCAGTTATCCTAGGTTCGGAGGTTGGTTACATGTAGGGAAAACGCACTAAGCCATCACCCTACCCCGCCCTTTTGGTACCTACATGTCAATCTACCCTAGATTCACCTATGAGAGTCTTCAACTAACTATAGTTCAATCCTATCCACTTTTAGAAAAGAATTTTGAAAAGAAATTGACATGATGCATGATATGCAAGTGCAAGAAAAGAGAATTGAAAAATAAATTTGGGAAGAAATTGATTTGATTTGAAAAGGAAGAGATAAAAGTTTGAATTTGGAAAGAAGGTTTTGGAAATTGAAAATAGAGATTTGGAAATAGAAATTTGAAATTGGAAGTTTGAAAATAGATTGGAGGTTTAGAAAGATTTTGTGAAAATAGAAACTTGAAAAATGTTGTGACTGCACCCATGAGGGTTGCCTATGTATCGTTTTGGAGGAATCAGATTAGCCGTAGTTCGGACAAGAGTCAGATTGAAAATAGAAGAGTTGAATTGAAAAAGAGTTGAAATTAGAATTTAGATTGGAATTGGAAGAGTAGGGAAATTTGGACTTTGATTAGAAGATTTGAAAAGATTGGTTTTGAAAGACTTGGTTTTAGGAAACCTAGACTTAGGAACTTAGAAAAGAAAGATTGGATTTGACTTGGAAAGATTTTAGAAAAGAATTGACTTGAATATTGGACTTGGAAGATTAGGAAACTTGGAATTAGGAAATATTCGAATTAGGAAAAGTTCGAATTAGGAAAGTTTCGATTTAGGAAAGTTTCGATTTGGAAAGTTTCGCTTTAGAAAAGTTTTCATTTTAGGAATGTTTTGAATTTGGAATGTTTTAAAATAGGAAAGTTTTGAATTTGGAATGTTTTGAAAATAGGAAAAGTTTGGTTTAAGAAAGATTTAGAATTTGCAAAGTTTCAACTTAAGAAAGTTTTGAATTTAGAAAGCCTAGAATTTTAGAAAGATTTTAAATTAGGAAAGATTTGAATTTAGAAAATGTTTGAATTAAGAAAGTTTCAACTTAAGTAAGTTTTGAATTAATAAAGTTTTGAGTTTAGAAAAGTTTTAAATTTGGAAAATTTTAAAGTTTAGGAAAGCTTAGAATTTAGAAAGTTTGGAAGTATTAGAAAGATTTAACTTAAGAAAGTTTTGAATTTAGAAAGCTTTAGATTTTAGAAAGATTTGAAATTTAGAAAGTTTTAAAGTTTGAGTTTTAGAAAATCTTGAGATTAGGAAAGGTTTGAGTTTAGGAAAGATTTGAAAACTTAGATTTGAAAAGGGGTAGAATTAGGAAATGGTTGAATTAGAAAAGATTTGAAAATTGAAATTTAGAATTTAGGAAATATTTTTGTGTTCAAGTTTTGGAAACTTAAGATTTAGGAAAGTAAAAGATTAGGAAGGAGTTGAATTAGGAAATATTTGGATTAGAAAGGAATTAGATTTTGTTTCTAAAAGAGAAAATTTGATTTTGTTTCCAAAAACGGACGATTGAATCTAGTTTCCTAAACGGGAGATTGGATTTGGTTTCTAAAGGGAAGATTTGACTTGACAAGGATTTGGAAAAGGAAGTTTTAGAAACCCTAGATTTGGAAGTGTATAGTTTTGAAGTAGAAAATAGGTTTCGGACATATGTATAGTTTTGATGTAGAAAACAAGAAGTTTTGGAAACCTAGGTTTTAAGGCAAGTTTGAAAACCATGTTTTTGGAAAGAAAATTAGGGTCTCCTAATTGTGGCTCTAGGGCTTGACTTGGGTTCTAAGGAAAGGGATTTTTGGAAAGTGTGTTTTTTGGAAACAAGTTTTTAGAAGGAAATTCTAGAGAGGAGTTTCTAGAAGATGAGTTTTAAAAAGAGAGCTTTTGGAAAGAGATTTTGGAAGAAGCTTTTTGGAAAGAATTTTTAGGAAAGTGAATTTTGAGGAAGGCGTTTTCTAGGAAGGAAACATAGGGAGTGTTTTTAGGAAAGGAATTTTGAGGAGAGTGTTTTGGAAAGGAATTTAAAAAGGGATCTTTGAAAAATAGATTTTTGGAGGGAGTTTTTAGACAACAATTTTGGAAAGGAGAATTTTTGGAAAACATGTTGAAAAAGAGGGTTTTAGAAAGAGAGACTTTTGAAAATAGAGTTTTTTTAGAAAGTATGAAAACGCCTCACTTTCCTAAAGCAATTCTAACCATAAGAAGGCTAGAACCACTTTAAGAAAGTGGTTTTGAAAATAATAAGGATTTGAAAAAATGGACCATATTGGTTACTTTAAATGTAACACTTTCCTAAAGCAACCCTAGCCACGGAAAGGCTAGAATCACCCTAGGATTGTGATTTTGAAAACAAGTTTTGAAAAAGAAGATTTTGATACAATTTTGAAAACAAGTTTGAAAATGATTTTGAAAACGACTTTGAAAACGACTTTTGGAAGAATGCAAGAATCATGATATGCACAATACAAATTTGGGGTCATGAACATACAAGGTTAAGGCTTCACCACATCATCAAGGGGGCCGAACCCACGTGGTCTCCGGTTAGACTAAAAGAAAGCCCCTGACACGGTGACTCTCCAATAGCCTAATCCTATACATGGACCGGGAATTCCCTTGTTTCAAGCATGCAAAAAAAAGGGGGAAAAGAGATGGGGGATTAAAATAGAGAAAACTTAAGTGGGTTAGGAGAGAGAAGAGAAAGGGGGGAAGTGCAAAAATTTAAATAAGAAGCCTACCTTGAGTTCTTTTTATTTTGCTTGGCTTTGCACGCCTTGCTTTTCTTCAGTCTTCGCTTCACTTCAGTCTTAATCTTTGAGGGTTTGTCTTTGGTCTTCAAAGTTTCGTGGATGCAGCAATGGGAAGCTAGGGTATGAGTGTATAGGGGTGTGTATGAGTATATACGAGGCTAGGGTTTGTGTATGGTGGCTAGGGTTTGGAAAACCTAGAGAAGCTAGGGTTTAGGAGGAACTACGAGCTCTGTATATCGAATATTAGGGTTTTTAGATTGAGTTTGTGGATCTCTTTTACGCTGGAAGAGGCCCTGTATTTATAGAGATGGGATAGACATGGCGCTAGTTGTAGTGGCGCCAAGCCAAAATTCCTCTTGGCGCCACTAGGAGTGGCGCCAAGCCATTTCTTGGTTTGGCGCCACTGCTAGTGGCACCAGCTAGTTAGGAAAGTTTTAAGGTCGGCAAGCAACGTATCTTTGGAAGATTTGGGCGCCTGTACTAGTGACTACCATGCAATTTTTAGCCTAGCTTCATTAGAAGTGACTTCGGAAAGTCCGAGGATGAATTGAAGAGGCCAGGAATGACCTGGAGCTGAAAAAGGGCATGAACACTTAGAATAGCGTCCCAGAGGTATTTGACTTGAAAAATGAGGATAGGATGTGTCGGTAGGATTAACTGGGCTGTTAGGGGCAAAACGATCAATTAAGCCAAAAAGCTGCCGGGACAGACCCGGAATGCCCCTAAAAAAGACTCGAGATTTGGAAACATTATTCAGAATATTCCCAAAGGCTTGCCGATTTGATACCTAGAGTCGGTGTGGTTGGAAAAGGCGACCGGCCCAGCAGGGGCAAAATGGTAATTTTGCAACGGGTTTGCTGGAATGACTCGGAATGATCCAAAAAGGTAAAAAAAAAAGGTTGAGAATACTGTAGGAAGCATTCTTGGGAGGATACCGGTTTGATACCGAGAGCCGGCGTGGTTCCTGGGGCATTCGAATGCCTAGGGCAAAACAGTCATCTTGACCGAAAAGTCTCGAAATTGGCCCGAAACTGACTAGAAGGCATCTAATCATGCCAGATTGCCTTTAAGACAGTATTGTAAGATTGGACTTATCATTCTGAGAACTTAGGTGTGCTCTCGAGAAATGTGCTGAAAAATGGCCCTAGGGGCAGTTTGGTCATTTTTCACCGAAGTGGGCTAGCAAGCACTGGTGTTGACCTGGGTTTTGAGTGTTTCCGCCATTGTGACGGTAGTTGCGTGATACAGCGGTTTGTTGGCAATTCCCTATATCGACCTGTTTGTGAGTATTTTCGCTACTCTGACGGTTCGTGATCATTTCTAACACTGCCTGATCTCGGGAAGCTGCTAAAGGGACTTAGAGCCTAAGAATCAACTTTCTCGGAAGGCGTGCCTAAATGGACATTTCTGCATTGGCGGGCTAGCAGGCACCAAAGGTGGACCGTTCTACCATCTAGGGGACTTGGGGTCTCATCCTGGTCGACAAGTTTAAAGGGACTTACCATTTCAAAAAAATTTTCTTCGAAAAGCGTGCCAGACTGTCTCTAGGAATCAACTGTCTCGAGAGAGGGATTGAAATTGGAATTGGACTTGGAAAGGGGACTTACTGTCTTCAAAAAAGACGTGCTTAATTTGGAATTGGAAAGGGGACTTACCGTCTTCGGAAAGACGTGCCTAATTTGGAGTTGGAAAGGGGACTTACCGTCTTCGGAAAGACGTGCCTAATTTGGAATTGAAAAGGGGACTTATCGTCTTGGAAAAGATGTGCCTGTTGGAATTGGAAAGGGGACTTACCGTCTTCAGAAAGACGTGCCTGATTGGAATTAGAAAGGGGACTTACCGTTTTCGGAAAGACGCGCCTAATTTAAAATTGGACCAAACGATGCCCCCAGGGGCATTTTGGTCATTTTGTCTCTATTTGGGCTTGGTGGGCCCGCAAAGCGATGAATAGACGGGATTAGACTTAGAGAGTTGATTTTGATCCGAAATATGCCCATAATAACTTGAACTCAAGTCTGGACGGAGTGTAGACCGCCGAGCGGTCAAAAATGGGGTGCTTATAGTACTGAAAGGACATCATAGTGGTTACAACAAACTCTAGAGGACTTCTAATGGATTCAGAACAAGCCCAATCAATGCTCATCAAGAAGCACTTCCCTTGATACAAGTTGGTCCCTAGTCCCCTATTAGTTTCTGTTTTGAACCTTGTCTTTTATCTTTTTTGCTTGCTTTCTTTTGTTTAAAGAAACAACTACCCTCTTCCAGGGAAGATAATGTAAAAAGAAAAATGGAGCCCTTGTAGCCCAACTGATTGCAAATTGAAATGAACTATAGTTTTTTCCATTCAACTCCCATTTTTGTTCAAGTCAGAAGCAATATTTACACAAAACAAAATGGGAGGCAAAACCACATCAAACAACTAGCTAGCAGGTTCCTCCTGCTGCACAACCTCCTATTGGACAAGAACATCAGGAAGGACTATGGAATCCAGGGTCAGATCGATTGTGGGAAAAGCTTGCAGGCTAGTATCAAAGTTAGCTTTCGCTCACTGAAAATCGGCCTCCACTTCTCCAGCGTGGCCTTGGCTTCCTTTAGAGGAATCTCGAAGGAGTCCAGAATGATGGTGTTCTTTTCATGTCACTCCAGACAGCTAGGGATGTTCAAACGATCCTTCAGCCAATTCAGAGGAAAGCCCAATGCTTCAAAATCAGAAGCCTCTCTCAATTCCTAGCGAATGCACTCCTCATCAACCTTATACACCCTCATCCCGGCCAGCCTCTTGAAGTAAGTACCCAATTGTTCCAGCACCAGTACACCCATTGGACGTCCAACCAGCTTGAAACCAGCAAAGGTGCTCAAGGAATGGACGCAATTCTTTATTTATCAAGCACCCTAAGAATTCAGCAGCCTTCTTCCCATTTGCTTCAACAGCAGTTCCAAGCTCTAGTCCAGCTAAAGGCATCTTAGGAACCTTTGAAGTAGTAGCAACAGGAACTGCACCCTTCACAGACACCTACGATTGCATAGCACATAGTCAACCACATTCAAGCAAACAAAAATAGAGGAATAAATGAAGAAGGAGCAAAAAGGGGGATATATCATATTACCTTCTTTGAGACCAATCAACCAGAGGAGTCCATAGCTTCTGCTAACCCACCCCTCCCACGACAAACATTTTTCTTCACTTCTATCTCTGCAATAGATTCAAATCGGTCCCCTAGGGGAGTCCCATAGTCTGCTTCTTCTTCTTCATCACTTGCTCCTTCCCCATATCCCTTCACAGTGCTACTTTCCTTTGAGCTATCATACCCATTCCCCTCAGGGGTCTCCTTAGCCTCCTCCTCCTTCTCAAGGGTCTCCTTAAACTCTGACTCATCACTGCTTAACTCCTCCACCTCTATCTTAAGGAAGGAGAAACATGCTCAATTTAGTGAGCACAATAAAAAGAAATGCAACAGGGGGAAAGAGAAAACCACGTGCTACTTTCTTTTTCTTCGAAGATGACCCCTTGCCCTTTCCATATGACTAGATCCTCGAGCTTTGGCCAATAAAGTAAAGGGAAACAGTTAATAGTAGTTACCCAACCTCATCAAGGAAGCTACAAATTAGAAGGTACCACTTACTCTGCAAACGTGCTTTGGGGAAGGGGTGAAGGAAGATACAGGTATAGGTCGCTTTCCTGAATGGACACCGGACGACTAAGAGGCCTTCACAAGAGTGAAAGTCTTCAAGACTCCTTTCGGGGCACTCACTTTTAGTTGATAGAACAACGGCTTCAAAACCCGTCCCTTACCACCCTTGACAGGGGCAGGGCTAGGAGGAGCAAAGCGACTATAAGTCCCTCTATCCCTCTTCTGGTTATTCTTTATGGTTAAGTGAACAAAAGGATCCCCCTTCCTTGTAGGAACAGCCTTCACCCGATCCGCATCCCCAGAGTAGAAGGAGAAGGAGTCTAAGTTCCTTCTCCAATGCAGCTTATGATGAAGGGTAAAGTGGTTATCGCGCTTAAAGGATGGGAAGTCAAATACTAGAGGTGGGAGACCAATCATTGGATAACCGAAAAAGTTGGACTCTGTGGCATTCACCTAAAATTTTTGCATTCACTCATCAAAGGAGGATACAACAGGAGTAGGGGCACGGGGTATCCCTTGGTCATAGCCAAACTGCCTCAAGAGCCAATCGAAACGGTACATCGTAATGCCAATTCCATATTCGTTCAAGAATGGAAGTAACCCTAGCGTAATCATCAATATTAGCTCATGAATGTTAGCAGGAAAAGGTTCCGCATTGAAAGAGAACCTATAGTGGCGTATCTGTTGGGGATAGGTAATAGGGACATAGGATCTAATGTTCATGTCAGTATAAGGGCGAACAATGAATTTCTTTGGATCATCAAAAAACTGACCTAGGTTATGGCTGCTGATGACCCTAAACCACCTTGCCATAAGTGCTTCCCTCTCCTCTGTCTAGGTCAATATAGCATGACCCTCCTCATCCACAGTAGTCAAGATTGCACCAGCAGAAAGGATTAGTGGATAAGGAACCAGCCCGCTGAAGTGCTTAGCCAGATAAGCCGATAAGAATTGGGTATGGACATAGCTTCCTATGTCATACTGACCTACTGAGCGCTCCAAGTCATACTTCAATTAGTTCAGGCGCTGGTAAAGACTCCCCAAGAACAGAGGGGCCAGAGTAATCTTCTTTCCTTTGGACATCAGTGCAGCAAGGGGATACACAAAGGAGGAGACAGAGTCCATAGGGGCTCCTGAAAGGATGAAGGTTAAAAGAATGAAGGCAACAAAAATGGAAAAATAGCTAGACTAATTATAGCCTGGTCCTTGAAAATATTTCAGAGTACCCTTTAATGAAGTGGACTTTGGTTGGATATCACTGAAGAAATAACGGATCCAGGCAGCGTAAGTGGACTTATTGGTGGGTACCCTATCAACCAACTACTTCCCGTCATTGTCAAAGAGTGACTTAAAGTTTTAGGTAGCGCTGTATGCTCACTCTAACTCCTTCATGATGGCCTTCTCATCCACAAACAAAAGATGAAGTTCCATACCATAGTCACCGGTGAGGGAAAGACGCATCAATGCCATAATATCTTCTAGAGTAGGCCCTAACTCCCCCCCATGGAGCCCCAAAGGTATGCAGGTCGGTGCTCCATCGCGAGATTAGGAGGTCTAGGTTAAGGATATGTCGTCAGATGGCCGAGTTTCTGGAGAGGCAAACAGAGTCATACAGGCCCATTGCCTTCATGTGGGCTATAAGCTCTCCATTGGCTAGGATGTCATTCGCCCACTCTAGCCAGCCAAAAGTAGGAGACGAGAGGTACTTAAACTGAAAGAACGAGTGGGGAACATCCCCCCTCTCCAGCCAAAAGTGAAAGACCGACTCCGGCCTAATCATATCGCAGTCCTCCAAAGAAGCCTACAGCCTGGGAAGACGAAGGTCGGAAGGTTCTTCGCCCTTAGGAAGGAAGCTGATGACCCTCTTTCAAAACTTATCTCCTGGCCCCCTAAGGTAGTAAGCCCTCATCTACTCATCGTCTAGAGGCAACTGAGAAGAGTCTTCACCACCAAAGGCATACTCCTCATGAGAGGACTTAGCATGATCAAGAATGGATTTTTGTGCTTTGCGCTTCCTCGCCATGGTGGTTGTATTTTAGAACTAAAGCAAAAGAGGGGCGAAGACAGCAAAGAGAAGGAAAAGTCAGGGAAAGGGAAGAAAAGGTTCTTGGAATAAGCAGTTGTTTCAATAGCGTCTCCCCCTTTATTCCTTTCATATTTGTGAATCGTCAATCTCCCACCAGCTGTTCAAATTTCAAAATTCGAAGTGACAACGGTTAATGGCCTGGTGCCAGAAACTGTTGCCCATTAAGGTAAAGTGACCCTTGCGACAGCGGAGCAAACGCTGCATTAAGGGGTGGAAAGCATGTCCAAGAGTCAAAAGGGACAACCTAAACTTCCCAGCCAATGAGATGGGAAAGTCTTTGGAGAAACATGGGGAACTGGGTGCATGAGTAACGATAATGAGGACCCTTCAAATGGTTCGATTACACGTGCAAGTCCTGGTGCATGTGCCTTCCATGTGCAAGGGGCAAAATGTAGATAGTCAAAATTGGGTCCTCCTCAGTCAACCGTGGATCAATGGCCCTGCAATCTAGCCTAGAGGCATTCCTAGAATGATAACCCACAATCTCGGCCTAGATATGATTGGACCCATTCTGAAGTGCATTATCCTATTGCTAGAGAGGGACAAATGGATTGGACCTCCAGACGATAAAAGGAGTGAGAACCATCAGGCCTTCCTAAGCCCAGTCCAAGATGAGTATGTCTGAGAGACCATTAGCCCTCCCTGGACATGCCACACACTAGAACCGCTCTCTTATACCTAAGTTTCAAAGGTTAGAGAGAGAGAGAGAGCGAGAGAGAATCACCCTCCTTGTGGGAATATTAGGGAGAAAATCACTGGGCTGCATGGCAACACCTGGTGAGGACCTCTCTTGATGATCAGGAGGAGGACCAAGGTAGTGATTGTGGTAACGGTTACTAGTGGTCCCCATTGTACTAAGATTAGGACGTGTCTTGGTTTGGTTGGCTAGGGTGTGAGATATGCCATGGCAGTGTGTGTGTAGTACCATGAGTAGCTTGTGGTACAGTGCCACGTGGCCACATCTGGCCTGATAAAGTAGAATAGGGAGGATCTTTGCTGTCCTTGGGCCACTTGGTGCATGTTGAGCAATTTTTTGGTGCCCAAGCACCAAGATACTTGTATGTGTGTATATATGCATATATACATTAGCTATAAAAGTAGGACTGACTTTTCAGAGAGAAAAAATTCATCTTCTTCTTCATTGTCTGAACCAAGGAAAACCCTAGAACCAACAACCATAATTCCAGAGCTGTGATCTCAGGCGCTCCAGGAACATCCTGCCACCTTCCCTGTGTTTTGCCAATCACACCTTCTGTCCATCTTCTCCATTATTTCTGAGTCCCTATTGATTAGACACCTTTCTAACCTCTCCAAGAATGAACTTCCAAACGACTCAATACGATCCAGTGTTGACCCTCTACACACATATATGGCTCGCAAATCAGTTACACCAAGTGTGCTCATGTGCATATGACTTATGTTTTTGGATTTACTCACAATGTAGGCAAATATGAAAAAATTTAAATCTAGATTATGTATTTAGTGCCTAACAATGTATAATATCACTGTCATGAACGATTACTCAACAAATCACAAAAATACTAATGACCTATAATTAGAAAATATTATTAGTATTTTTAAATTTTTTTAATGATCATAGCACTTAGGACAAAAGAATAAGAATTAAATAACTTTCTATGCTATGTCAAAATTAGGACTCTATTCAGAAAGGTTAACCCCTATAGAATTTTTAGGGGTATTTAGGGCCTGTAAATCATATTTGCTAACCTAGATAGATTTACTAATTTTTTATTTTGAAATTTCTTGTCTGAGTTGAGTAACTTGTACGTTAAGATCTTTGGTTTGACGGTGTAGAGCATTGTCAGGCATATCTAGGTTGCTTTTGATGAAAAGATTTTTGTGACATATTGCACTTAGGCCTGATATGTCCCACAATGCCACAGTAATGACAAATAGAAATAAACTTTGAACGAATGGTTTGCTGTTTAGGAAACTGCTAGTTGTTCGAACTCCTACCCTTACTATTCGAAGCTTGCCATTAGAATACCATTACTGGATGTTTGAACGTCAGGCATTCCAACACATACCTTTCCCATTCGAACGCTGTCCAGAGTTGAAATTCACAAAATCAGGAACATACCTGGGATGTTTTACATGTTTTTAATTTCTTGAGGATTTTGACACGTCTTGGTATGTGTCTGACTTTGATGGATCTGCTTGAGGAATGAATTTCGGTGTTTTGCTCAATGATTTTCCATCAAATCCAACCCCGTCTTTATCTCCAAACATTTTTTGATTGCTTCGGATGTGAACAATCTTTTTGGAGCCTATACTGAAATCCTTGAGAGAATTTTTAATTTGAGACAAATAAGATTTAACAAGTTCAAGTTATTTCTCAAAATTCTTGTTCTTCTCATGTGCTTCAAAAAAACCTTTTTCAGTTACAATCAATTTTTTTAAAAGGGTAGTTTTATTAATCTCAAATTGATTAATCAGGGTTTGGCTTTCATTAAACTAAGTTTTAAAATCTATTATTTCTTTTCAGAATTTTTCAATTTGATGATCAATTTTTTATTAACTTTAATTAATTGAGAAAACTTTTCACGTAGTTCATCATTATCATTCTTGAGAGAGTATTTTTCTTTTCCAACAATTTCTAGATCGTAAGCCAAATTTTATTTAATTTCAAACAAGGAAGAAAACTTTTCACGCATACTATCATAGTGCTTTTGTAGATCTGAATATTCCTCTTTTAACAAATCCATGTCTTCGGCAATTATACAAGATCGTACTCGAAGGATTTTGAAAACAGTTATTTTTAAAATAGAGTGAACCCACTCTGATACCAATTAAAAAAGCTTGGGGGAGCGTGAATTTGGCTAGATTTATTAATTAACCTAATTTATCCAATTGTAACAATAGGTGAATTATCTAGGTAGGTCATCCTATGTGCAACTTTAAAGCAACAAAGTAAAGAGACAAGGCACACATGATTTTTAGCATAGAAATCCTATCAACTAGGAAAAAAATCACAGGGCCACACATAGCCACTAACATACACAACACTATAACTTTGAACAGTTACAAAAATAAACTTACAACCTAACCCGTTAATCCACAGCTATAGTAGAAGTTTTAGACTTGATCACAAGACACCCATGATTCAACCAGCCCAATATTTTTGCCCTCGAGATCTCTCGAAATCCATTGACATCTCTCGAAGTCTCCTTCATCAGCCAATATGTATGATACAATTCTCTCTTAGCACGAGCTTGTGTTAATAAGCTTCAAATTCTTTCTAAATGCTTGTAATTGATAACCCAATTCCCCAAATTATATCAAACAAGACTTGGTACAAAATTTAGCCAATTACATAACCTTAAAATCTCCCCCTTTGACAATTTTGTGCCCAAAACCCTATGCTACAAGACACATTATAGGAAAATAATTGAAAAATGTAATCAAACCCCAATCACAAGCACTTAATATCATTCCTGCACATACTACAAGCAAACAACCAATCCAATCAAATGCAAGAGAGATATAAGAGATATTAGTATATAAACATTAGTAGCATAAATAATCTCCCCCTTTTTGGAATAAATTGACAAAGGAAGCCCGAAAAACAAACCATCCCAAAAACAAAAGCATGAACAAGAGTAATAATGCAAAGATATATATATATATATATATATATGAAAACTATCCAATATCCATAAACTAAGGCCTCAATAAGCAAAACGAGGCAACCAACAAGTAGAAAACAGCCATAAGGGTAACAAAGTTGAACTAGACAAAAAACAACCACCACAGAACCATCAACAATCTCAATAGCTACCGACAACGAATGCTCCGAATAAATTCATTCACGTAAGTGACAAACTTGGTATGCTGTTGAGAGATAGCAGACAAAGTATCTCGAACACAGACAATATCATGCTCTTGACGCTCCACTATAAGATCGATACGCTCATGGATTAATTCAATGCACTTCACCAGGTTCAAGTGAATAGTAGTCAGCTGAGTGGAGAAAGCAGTAATGGCAGCAGTAGTGGCTGGAGAAGAAGCAGGAGCTGGATCAAAAGCATAAGCAGTGGAGGTTGAGGGAGTAGCCAGATCAACTGGAGTACCCTAATCATTAGAAAGTTCCACCGTAGGCTATTGCAACTGAGAAGGAAGTGAAACAACTCCAAAATGGGTATTACTCATCTTGAGAGTGTGATGAGAAATAGGTTTTCCAATAAGGATACAAGTCTCTTGGGACTCGGATATAATCTGATGACGGGAGAGAAACTCGGTGATTATAAGCTTGAAAGGAAGATAAGCTCAAGAGGAGTTATCAACAGAGGCCTCAAGGATGAGATTAAACATGAGTCGACCCACATCCACAACCATACCTATGGCAATATTATGAATAAGCTGGGCGCGGGACTCATCAATCTCACTCACATGGGAAATGCATAGAAACAAGTCACACACCACATGATTGAGCACCCAAAAACATCCTTCAGCTCTTTTGCTTGAGGTGACTCGAAGGGCCTGGAAGCTAGTCACCTCTAGCAGACAATAGAAGTTGAGCCAAAGAGTTCAAAGATGGCCTAGTCCGAGAGGGGTGATAAGGTGCATATGTCAGATATAGAAAAGTTAAGAAACTCCCCACTCATTTAGGACTGCAAAGTCCTAGCCTCCTTGTCTGAGACATGAATATTGACATAGAACTCTCTAACAAGGTCTTAACAAGCAGACCCATTATAAACTGCAAGACAAGTCCAACCTTACTTAGAGAAGTAGGCACTAATAAAAATTTTAAAGAACTTATCAAGAATAATACCCTGAGAAACAAAAACAAGGCGAGAGTTAAATGATCGATTAAACTTGGATTTAGCCTCAGAGGCCGGTCTAAAATGAGAGACCACAGGACATGATGAGTCTCCCCATCAGTGTGAACTCGTAGCACCAAGTGGTACTAGAGCGGGGATGCAAGTTGGGGGAACCAGTGGCCTGCCGTTTGCTCAGGGAACCCGAGGAACGGCGAGACAGTGGGGTTCAAGGCCCTTTCTATTTCCTAGAGGTAGGAATCATGATGCAAGAAAGAGCACATAACAAAAAGCACCAAATCCAGATGTACCCATCCAATAATGACTGGTCCACGACAACCCGAAGCAACAACACAATAACAAATCAAAAATAAAACCCACCGACGTACAAACGCACCAAATCACGGTCCGGCAACCAACCAAAGCAAAGCTAGGGCAATAACGCCCTCCAAGCAAGATTCACTAACCCACGAAGGTGCACATAATGGCCAATTAACCCAAACAACCAACACAATGAAAAGCCCTTAAAAGAGCTAAAACCCTAGGGTTTGAGAAACCCAACCGAACAAAAGAACGAAGAAACAAAGAGGAGAGAGGGGATTACTTAGAAGACGTCCCAGAAGTGACAATGAGGAATGGAGGAGAGAAGCTCGCTGGATTAAGGAGAAAGACGCGACCCAGTATCGCCTGTCATCAAGGGCTCAAAGGGAGGAGAACCTGCGAGATCCAGCGAGATACGTTGCGGGATGTCGTAGCCTTGAGATCCTGCGAAGTCGCCTGATACACACAAAAACAGTAAGAACCAAAAGAAAAGTCTTGCTCAAGCCATAAGTATTAACTATATTCAAAGAAAAACCAATGAAATTCAAGATGCCTTAAGCACGAATAAACTAACATCAAGCATGTTCAAAGATTGACCCAAAAGTAACTCAATGGATATAGTAATGATAAGAGTTATACAAGCAACCATGATAATAAGATGCAAGTCCGTCAATTAAATCAATGAGAATATGAACTCTAGAGCTGGATCAAGGCAGAGTTTATCATGGAAACCTCCTCTTAGATAAGAATGTTATAGAAGTCAAACCCCCATGACATCCCAATCATAAAATTTCAAGTATCCTCTTTTTCTTTAAAGACAGACTCTTATGTTCTTCTTTTAAAGTTCCAGCCCTATCTCTCCAAATTAAATCAATATATAAGTACAAGGATGGTGGTTTTCACACACATGAGCAGGTAATTATCTCCTCTTGTCACATAACAACGGTAGCTTCTTACACACACTCACTAGTAGCCCTTTCCATCCGACACAAGTACTTCTTCTTTTTTTTTTTTTTGGCAAAAGAGGGTATACATGTGAACAAGGTTAATCTAGACATTTTGAGTACAAGGGAGATCATCCATGATGAGTGCTAAAAAAGGATCATCAAAAACGGATTCCATATTCGAAGAGATATCATGAGGTGAACACCAAATAAACATGAAGCATGAGCATGACTAAAATCATCAACGTTTTTTGAATCACTAATACACAATCAAATATGCATACAAGATTCAATTTAGAATATACTCATACTTCTAGCATTTTATGGGAAGTGCTTTAAAAAGGAAACAAATAGGCCAAGGACAAGCCAAAACAAAAAAACACACATGCCCACCACTGAACACAACACACACTAAATAAGGCTTGAGATATCATGAGGTGAATACTAAATAAACATAAAGCATGAGCATGACTAAAATCATCAACGTTATTTGAATCACTAATACACAATCAAATATGCGTACAAGATTCAATTTAGAATATGCTCATACTTCTAGCATTTCATGGGAAGTGCTTTAAAAAGGAAACAAATAGGCCAAGGACAAGCCAAAACAAAAAAACACATATGCCCGCCACTGAACACAACACACACTAAACAAGGCTTGAGATAAGATGAAACAATAAAAGCACTCAAGCCAGGACCCCAACAAAACAAACTACTCGAGAGAGCACACTCATAGGGATTTCCTTATAAAATTAAACCTAAGAGTATGAAGAGACTTAGTGAACAAATCAGCAAATTGGTTTTCTGTAGCAATATGTTCTAAAGAAATAACTTTATCTTAACCAACTCACGAATAAAATGATAACGAATATCAATATGTTTAGTACGAGAATGCTGCACAGTATTCTTAGATGTACTAATAGCACTCATATTATCACAAAACAAGGTCATGACATTCTGTTCTAATCCATATTCACATAGCATTTGTTTATCCACAAGAGCTGAGTACAACAGCTTCCAGCAGCTATTTACTCTCCCTCAATAGTAAACAAATAGATGGCATTCTGCTTTTTACAATGCCAAGCAACAAAGTTATTACCTATATAAAAACACCCACCAGAGGTGCTCGTACGATCATCGGCAGACTTGCCCAATTTGCATCAGTATAACCTGCAATATCCTCGTTAGTGTTTAAGGTAAACCAAATACCATTGCTAAGAGTACCATTTACATATTTAATGATTCTTTTAATAGCAAACAAATGTGACTCTTTGGGATAAGCCTGAAAACGAGGACAAACACCAACACTAAATGTAATGTCAAGTCTACTAGCAGTTAAATAAATCAGACTACCAATTATGCTGCTCTACAAGGTTTGATCAACATCTTTATCTGAAGCATCCTTGCCAAACTTCAAATTAGTACTCATGGGAGTCCCAGCATGCTTAGTATTTTCTAAGCCAAATTTCTTCACTATGTCTCTAGCATATTTTGACTGAGAGATAAAGATCCCTTAATCCATCTGTTTAACTTGCAAACCCATGAAATAGTTCAACTCACCCATCATGCTCATTTCAAATTGACTTTTCATATGTTCAGAAAATTTATGAGCAAGCATATCAGAAGTAGATCCAAACACAATATCATCCACATAGATTTGAGCAATAAGAATGTGTTTAGATTTCTTCCTTATGAACAAAGTCTTATCAGCTCTCCCTTGAGAGAAGCCGGACTCTACCAAGAAGATGGTGAGTCTCTCATACCAAGCTCTAGGAGCCTGCTTCAAACCATACATAGCCTTTTTCAATTTATAGATATGATCAGGATGGTGCAGATCCTTAAACCCTTCTAGTTGTTTCACATAGGCCTCTTCTTGAAGAATACCACTCAGAAAGGCACTTTTTATATCCATTTGATACAACTTAAATCCTAAATGACTTGCAATGGCAAGCAGGATACGGATTGATTTTAACCTTGCAACAGGGGCAAAGGTTTCATCAAAATCATTGCCCTCAATTTGGGTGTAACCTTGGGCCACCAAACTACCTTTATTTCTTATGATAACACCATGTTCATCAGATATATTCTTGAAGATCCATTTAGTTCCTATCACATTAACATGCTTTGGTCTAGGCACAAGAGTCCACACATCATTTCGCACAAATTGACTCAACTCCTTATGCATAGCAGTCAGCCAATGCCCATTAGTTACGGCTTCTTTTTTTTTTCACATTTTTAGGTTCAAATGAGGAGGTATAACTCATGTAGTTTACCTCATTCCTTACCTGACGCCTTGTCTTCATTGGTTCAGTGACATCTCCAATCACTTGGTCCAATTGATGATTTAGTTTCACTATAGATGATGGTTCTAGGATGATTTCAAGTTCATCTTTAGTATTGTCTATATGGGTCACAGTAACATCCCTCTTCTCATTATTCTACTTCTCCAAATCTCTAGAAGGTGCTTTATCTGAATCACAATCCTCATCAAGTGCATCATCAGTGTGAACTAAAGCATCATCAATAACCACATTTATAGATTCCATAATAGTAAGAGTACGCAAGTACGCAAGTTATAAGCACGACAAGCTCTACTATTAATAGAATACTCAAGAAATACTCCTTCATCACTTCGGGTGTCAAACTTACCCAAATGCGCTACATCCCTCAGAATGTAGCATTTGCTCCCAAATAATCAAAAGTATTTAACATTAGGCTTCTTACCTTTCCACAGTTCATAGGGCGTCTGTTTATTACTAACTCTCAGATAGACTCGATTTGTAATATAGTATGCTGTATTTATTATCTCGGGCCAAAACTTTTGTGAAACCTTCTTACCACGAAGTATTACTTGGGCCATTTCTTGAATCACCCGATTCTTTCTTTCACCATGCCATTCTATTGTAATGTCTTCAGAGCAGAGAACTTATGTCTTGTGCCCTACTCATCACAAAAATTAGTGATCGCTCTTGAATAGTGCAATTTATATTAGCCAGTGTGTGGTTGCCATGCAGTAATAATATCTCAGCGAGTCCAAGGTCGATCCACAGGGAACACAAGAATAAATTAGGCTAGCGAGATCTGTAATCAGAACAAAAGAATAACGAACTCAGAATTAATTGAAAGCAAACAAGAAAGCTTCCAAAAAGAAAATAAAAAAAAATCAATTGTTGTAGATGATTGGACTAAATTATCAAACAATAAAATTAAACTAATTTTTACGGATTTGTTTAAATAATATAAAAAGGTTTTGGCAGGGTTTGATCCAGTAATAAGCCTACAAATAGGTTCTCAAGATAGTTTTAATTAATTAGACTCAAGATTCATTAACCCTCTTGGAGTTAATATTCAATTATTTACTAGTATTTATGCTAAAGTCCCATCCATACCTGTCCCAGTTCATAAACTTGTCTACACGGTATGTTTGAAGCTTAATCAAGCATAGTAAATCTGTAAAGTACTCTTAATAGGAATATGTATACAATTGTAATCAATACCCTTATCAGAAATTCTAGGTATACGTATCCCTGCTTGCAAATTAGTCTATACATACATGCTAGATATGATCAAGAATATTATTTTTGAAGATATTCATGGGCAAGAAAACGAATCTTGATTTAAGATCTTGAAATCTTGGAGAATATATAACTATCTTGAATCTTTACCTGTAACCTAGTTACTTTCTTAACCCATACCAAGAACGAATTTAGCTACTAAAATGCATTATAAAGATTGTAAGAATTGGAATAATAATTAAAGAAAGAAAATACTGTATTAAAGAAATAGATTCTTGAATTCACAATAAGAACCAGAAGACAAACTAAATAGATGAAAACTAAAGATTAAAAGATTCTCCCTTGAAAGATGAAAATATAGAGTTTTCTTTTCTTTAATCTCTAGCAAAACTCTCGAATTAATCTCCCCTTCACCATCCTAAAACTTCTAAGTATATTCTACTACTTTTCTCCTCCAAATCAGCTCTCTAGGACTCTTTCCCTTATCCTAAAACTGAAAAGTGAGTTAATCTAACAAATCCCATCGTCAAGCATACGGACGGATTCCACCAAGTGTCCAGACAGGCAGAGTCCCTTCACGAAAGTTGTAGATCTCGAAAGGTGATATGAAATTGAAATTGTATGATTGAATTGTATTCAAAATCATTCAATTTAAGCACAAAATCTACATAAAACATAATAAACTTAGTTAATACCAGAATATAACTAAAAACACATATATAATAATAAACTAATGCTACAAAGTATTACTTAAGGACTTATAATTGCACTTTTAAAGTGCAATCACACCCCCCAACTAGATTTTTGCTAGTCCCTAGCAAAATACTAAAACCAAAAACATAATCTCCACTTTCGTAGAAGTCACGAATGTATTTAGCCTATGTATCAAGCCGTTAAACCCCTAGGTTATCCCTAGTGGACGAGTAATGTCTTGTAAAGGCTTGCAGTGATGATATCCACAAACATCTATTCATTTCAAACAATCAATAATAGAGAGATCAATTAAGGCATATAATAACTTACTCAAGGTAATTCTCAACTCAACCTCCATCATGAGTCATGCAAGGTGAAGATATGAAAGCTTACCAGAAAGATTCATATTACAATGCACTAACAATGCAATATAACTCAAGTGTATTAATATCATGCACTAACATCCTTTAAGCTTTGATTTAAACACTCTCAAGGCATACACTCACAACAATATGAACACATAGGTCTCTTAGTGGAAAGCTCATTATAAGAGTAATTGTATAAATCATGTAATAAAAGCAATTCAATAACAAAAACCATAAAAATGTAAGTGTATAGGACTTGACATAGCTTCATGAAAGAATATTCATAGTCAAAGTGACAATCAAAAAATTGACAAGGATACTTGTACTCAAGAGAATTTTCAAATCATACATATTCTGGATCAACTAAGGCCTTTTTTGTGAGAATTAGAAAGATGTATGAAGAGATAACAAGGATGAAGTACTCACAATATAAATCCTTAAGGAATACAAGAATCAATAAACACATACTCCCACCTCTCAATTTACGTGACCATACTCTTTCTTCTTCTTTTTCAATATATATTTTTTTCCACTTTCATATACTTTTTTTTTGTGTTTTTTTTTTCTCTTCTTCTTCTTTTCCCATCACCACTACCTCATCTCTCTTGCTTTCCAAGTTCTCACTAGCACAAAAGTCATCCCTTTTTATGAAAAATATTCCAACAATACCTTGGTTTTAACAATGATGACATAAATGATTTGAGTCAAGAGAAAGAAATTAGGAACTAGAGCTCAAAACGAATAGAATGGCCTACCAAAAATATTCGAAATATAACAAGTTTGATATTCAACAGAGTACAAGTGTCAATAACTTTAATTATTACCTAACATGCAAATCATAATCAAGTATAATGTAGCTATTGAAAGAATAGAAAATGTAAGAAATATCCTTGAGCAATTGTAAATCCACTCCGAAAAGAAGATAAATTGGCTCTAAACCTCACAAGGTACAATCTCCACTATTTAAGGATAAAAAATGCACAAAATTATCAACACAAGATATTATATAACTGTAAGCACCCCATTTTTGACCGCTCGGCAGTCTACACTCTGTCCAGACTTGTTTTCAAGTCATTTTGAGCATATTCCAATCGAAACCAATTCCCTAGGTCCAAATTCCGTCTTTTCATCGCTTCGCGGGCCTGGCAGGCCCAAATAGAGGCAAAATGACCAAAATGCCCTTAGGAGCATTGTCCTTTCTTATTCCAATTCCAATCCCTCTCTCGAGACAGTTTATTCCTCGAGACGGTCCGAGTAGCAAAACTACTCACAAAACCGTTAGGGTGGCAGAAACACTCACAAAACCGTCAGAGTGGCGGAAACACTCACAGAACCGTTAGAGTGGCGGAAGCACTCACAATTCAGGCACGTCTCTTCGGAGACGGTAAGACCCCTTTCCAATCCCTCTCTCGAGACAGTTTATTCCTCGAGACGGTTCCAATCTAGGCACGTCTCTTCAGAGACGGTAAGACCCCTTTCCAATCCCTCTCTTGAGATAGTTTATTCCTCGAGACGGTCCGAGTAGCAAAACTACTCACAAAACCATTAGAGTAGCAGAAATACTCAACCGTTAGAGTAGCGGAAATACTCACACCACCGTTAGAGTAGTGGAAATACTCACACCACCGTTAGAGTAGCGGAAATACTCACAAAGCCGTTAGAGTAGCGGAAATACTCACAAATCATCAACCCCGTCCGAGTAGCGAAAATACTCTCAAATCGTCAACCACGTCCGAGTAGCGGAAATACTCAACCCCGTCCGAGTGGCGGAAACACTCAAAACCTAGGTCAATACCCATGTTTGTTAGCTCACTTCGGTGAAAAATGACCAAACTACCCTTAGGACCTTTTTCGAGACTTTTCAGTCAAGATGACCATTTTGCCCCTAGGCATACGAACGCCCCGAGAACCACACCGGCTCTGGGTATCAAATCGGTAATGTCCCAAGAATACTTTTTATAGTGTTCTCAACCTCCCTTTACCTTTCCGGACCATTCTGAGTTAGTTCCGGCCAACCCGGTGCAAAATGACCGTTTTGCCCCTAGAGGGCCGATCTCCTTCTTCGACCACACCGGCTCTGGGTATCAAACCGGTAATGTCCCGAGAATACTTTTTATAGTGTTCTCGACCTTCATTTACCTTTCCGGACCATTCTGAGTCAGTTCCGGCAAACCCGGTACAAAATGACCGTTTTGCCCCTGGTGGGCCGGTCTCCATTTCCGACCACGCCGGCCCTGGGAATCAAACCGGAAACCTCTGGGAACATTCTAAATAATGTTTCCAGATCCCAAGTCTTTTTCCGGGACAATCCGGGTTCGCCCCGGCAGTTTCCTAGTCTGATTGACCGTTTTGCCCCTAAAGGCCCGGTCAACCTTTCCGACTCACCTTATCTTCATTTTTCAAGTCAAATACCTCCAGGACACTATTTTGAGTGTTCCTGCTCCTTTCCGGCCTTCCGAGTCATTCCCGACTCCTTCAAATCATTCCCGGACTTTCCAGAGTCACTCCTGGTGAAGCTAGGCTAAAGTTTACATGGTAGTCACTAGTACAGGCGCCCAAATCTAGTCAAAGATACGTTGCTTGCCGACCTTAATTGTTTCCTAAATGGATGGCGCCATTAGCAGTGGCGCCAAGCCAAAAAATGGCCTGGCGCCACTCCTAGTGGCGCCAGTGTAAATTTTGCCCTAGCGCCACTGCAACAGGCGCCAAGCTTGTCCTCGCTCTATAAATACAGAGCCTCGTTCAACGTGAAAGGGGTCTAAAAACTTAACCTAGAAATCACACAATTCGATATACAGAGCTCGAGCACCTCCAAAACCCTAGCCTCCCTAGGTTTTCCCAAACCCTAGCCACTATACACAAACCCTAGCCTCCTATACACTCATACACTCTCCCATACACTCATACACTATCCTTCAACCATCTTTGGAAGACTTGAAGAGCTGCCATCCAAAGCTTGAAGACAACCCTTGAAGGTTGAAGAAGAAGATCAAGACGAAGACCGAAGATTGAAGACAGCGCGGCGCGCAAATTAAAGAAGATACAAGGTAGGCTTTCTCTTTAAATTTCCACACTTCCCCCCCCCCCCCCCCCCTTCTCTCTCCAACCCACTTGGGTTTTCTCTATTTTAATCCCCCATCTCTTTCCCCCCCTTTCTTTGCATGCTTGAAATAAGAGGATTCTCGGTCCATGTGTAGGATTGGACTATTGGAGAGTCATCGTGTCGGGGGCTTTCTTCTAGTCTAACCAAAGACCACGTGGGTCTGGCCCCCTTGATTATGTGGTAAAGCCTTAGCCTTGTATGTTCACGACCCCAAACTGCATTGTGCATATCATAGTCTTGCATCTTCCAAAATTTGTTTTCAAACTCGTTTTCAAACTTGTTTTCAAAATTGCATCAAAATCTCTTTTTCAAAAACTTGTTTTTAAAACCGCAATTCTAGGGTGATTCTAGCCTTTCCATGGCTAGGGTTGCTTTAGGAAAGCGTTACATTAAAAGTGACTAATACGGTCAATATTTTCAAATCTTGTTGTTTTCAAAACCGCTTTCCTAAAGTGGTTCTAGCCTTCCTATGGTTAGAATTGCTTTAGGAAAGTGAGATGTTTTTATACTTTTCAAAAACTCTCTCTTCAAAAATCTCTTCCTAAAAAATCTCTTTTTCAACATACTTTCTTAAAACTCTTCTCTCCAAAATTGTTTTCAAAAACTCTCCTCCAAAATCTATTTTTCAAAACTCCCTTTTTCAACTCCTTTCCAAAAACTCTCTCTCCTAAAAATTCACTTTCTAAAAACGCTCCCTAAAAATCTTTCCAAAAATTCTCTTTTCCAAAATCTCCCTTCTAGAAATTCTCTTCTAGGATTTTCCTTCTAAAATCTACATTTCTAAAAACACACTTCCCAAAACTCTTTCTCTTTAAAATATTTTTTTCAAAAACTCCTTCTTTCCAAATTCACTTTCCAAAAACTCCTCCCTAGGATTCCCTTCTAGAAAACCTTTCTTTCCAAAAACGCACTTTCCAAAAACTCTTTCCTTAAAGCCCAAGTCAAGCCCTAGAACCCACAATTAGGAAACCCTAATTTTCTTTCCAAAAATATGATTTTCAAACTTTGCCCCAAACCTAGGTTTCCAAAGCCTCTAGTTTTCACATCCAAGCTATATATGTTTCCAAAACCTCTTTTCTACGTCAAAACTATAATTTTTTCAAATCTAGGGTTTCTAGAATCTCCCTTTCCAAATCCTTGCCAAATCCTACCTTCCCTTTAGGAAACCAAATCAAATCTCCCCATTTAGGAAACTAGATCCCGTCCTCCGTTTTTGGAAATAAAATCCAACCTTTCTCTTTTAGAAACCAAATCCAATCCAAACCTTTCCTAATTCCAATCCTTCCTAAACTTTCACTTTCTTAAATCTTAAGTTTCCAAAACTTGAACATAAAAATCTTTCCTAAGCTTTAAAACTCAATTTTCAAATCTTTCCTAATTCAACCCTTTCCTAATCTCAAGATTTTCTAAAACTCTAAGACTTTCTAAATCTTAAACTTTCTAAATTTCAAATCTTTCCAAATTCAAAACTTTCTAAATTTGAAACTTTTTTTAATCTTTCTAAACCTAAACCTTTCTAAATTCTTAAACTTTCTTAAACTTCAAATCTTTCCAAATCTAAGATTTTTCTAAATTCAAAACTTTCCTAATTCAAACATTTCTTAAACTGAAAACTTTTCTTTTTCAAACCTTTCCTAAAACAAAACTTTCTTATTTTCTAAACTTCCTTGTTTTCAAAACTTTCCAAAATTGAAACTTCCCTTTTTCAAAACATTTCTAAATTCAAAACTTTCCAATTTTCAAAACTTTCTTAATTCAAAACTTTCCTAATTTGAATACTTTCCTAATTTGAATACTTTCCTAATTTCGAAAACTTTCCTAAATTCAAAAAAAACTTTCCTAAACCTAAAACTTTCCTTTCTAATTCAAAAACTTTCCAAAAATGACACTTTCCTAAATCGAATCTTTCCTAATTCAAACACTTTCTAAATCCAATCTTCCTTAATTTCCTAAACCTTCCAAGTCAAGTCAAATATTTTCTAAGTCTCTTCTCTTTCCTAAGTCTAGATTTCCTAAAACCAAGTCTTTCCAAAATCTATCTTTTCAAATCAAAGTCCAATCTTTTCAATTTCAATTTCCAATCTCCTCTTCTAATCTCAAATCAAATCCAATTTTCAATTCAATTTCTTTCTTCCAATCCAATCTCTTTTTTTTCAAATCAACTCTTCTATTTTCAATCGGACTCTTGTCCGAACTACGACTGACCTGATTCCCCCAAAGGGATACGTAGGCAACCTTCATAGGTGCGGTCACAATATTTTTCAAACTTTTAATTCCACCCTCATGGGTGTGGTTTCAAAATTCTTTCCAAATATCAAATTCCAATCAATTTTCAAATTCCAATTTCAAAATGTCTATTTTCAAATTTCTATTTTCAATTTTCAAACTTTTCAATTTCAATTCTATTTCTTCAAATCTATTTTCAAATCAAATCAATTTCTTTTCAAATCAATTTCTATTTTCCAATTCTCTTATTTTGCACTTGCATATCATGCATCATATTTTTCAAACATTGTTTTCCTAAAGTGAATAGGGTTGAACATATGTTAGTTGAGAACTCTTGTAGGTGAATCTAGGGTAGATTGACATGTAGGTACCGAAAGGGCGGGGTAGGGTGATAGCTTAGTGCGTCTTCCCTGCACGTAACCAACCTCCGAACCTAGGATCACTGTTTTCAAAGACCAAAAGGAGTTATTTTTCAAAAAGGGCTAAATGTTTTCCAAAGGTTGCCAAACAACCTGTTTTCCTTAAAAACCCTCTCTTGAGGAGATATTTTCAAATTGTTTTCCAAAACCCTAAGTGTAGTCTTCGGATTATTCTTAGTTTTTAGGTGACCTAACTCACCTTAATCAAGTTAGGTGGCGACTCCGAATCTTTTTCAAAAGCCCTTTATTCAAACCTGTTTTCAATTCAAACCTAGTCGCACTCATTCTTCTAGGAGGGTGAGTTCTAACGAGAGAGTACAGCATTTTTCCCGCTTGTGTGAGTATTCCTTGAGTGCGAAAAATCTGAGCGCGACAATAACAAGACAGTGCATAATGATGTAATCTTTCTCTTGTAATACTTTTATGGCATAAACTTGTAAGCATCATAATAAGAACTTAACTTGACAATTAAGCTCGAGTTTAGTCCAATGAATGCCCCCAATCATTCTCAATTCAAAGATTATATTGACATGAACATAAATGTGGTTCAAAATAAAACAGTTTCAACACACCCAACATCAATGATACTAAGTAATAAAAGCATAAATGAAAGTGTTGAAAATACCGACCATGAATGATGAACCATATGCTACTCAACTCTTACCAACTCAGTTCTGGTGTCCAAATGTGAATCAACATAGGCAACACCTGTAACGAGTCAGCAAGGTATAACAAAGTTTTTTTTTCCCTTTTCTTATTCTCTTTTTATTTTTATTTTTATTTATATATGACCGAAACAGAAATAAAGCAAAAAGAAGAAAAAGAAAATAAAATATCCTTCTAAAAAAAACTACTAAATATGCAACCACTAAATCAAATTTTCTCAAGAACTCTAAGACCAATGGGTAGGACAATGCTCCGGTGCCACCGATTTCGAGGCCACTGAAGTGTGACCCTTCAGCAAGTCCACCTCCACCTTCAACTCAAAGATTTGCCTTTGCAAAGACTCAATAATTGCAAATGAATTGGTTGGGGCAAGCTGTGGCTGCCATGGAACTAAGGTGGGTAGGTCACTCTACTGAGGTGCTTGGGCACTCAAGGCATTCAAACTAGATAAAGGATGACCCAAATGCTGAATGGAGTTTGAGGGCAATGCGGGCACTCCAATATGCTCTCAAAGCTGAGTAATGAACAAGCCATAGGGTAACCCACCAGATGAATAGCGTGCTTCCCCCATAATAGTTTTCCAAAGAAGGCTGTCCAGCTTGACAACTTCCCTCAATTTTTCTTTCATCTCCCTGTTCTGATTTTTCCTCGACCATTCTCTTTTTGTGGCTCTTATACTACGCTTGGGACTTGTTAATAGAAGTCATATTGATGGCTTTATAGAAGACTTTCTTGAAAAAAATGAAGGTGGGTTGACTCCAGACTCAAGAATTAGGGAAGTAAGCATATACACGAATGGAATGCTATCCACTCGGGTTATGTTGGTGGCATCTTGATATAACTGGAGAAATATATACCTAGGCAAATTTATAGTCTTTTAGGTTTCAATAGCCCACATTAACTGGGCACGGGGTAGGCTGACTTAGGAATAACGAGCTTGGGGTAGCAGATTATAGCACGAGAATAGGAACAATGGAAGGTACCTTGTTTTCAAAAACTTTTTCTCACACTAGGTCTTCCCCTCAATCCAAGGCTGATCATCTACTAAAATCTCCAATGCCATATTAGTGAGACTAGGAGTCCCAATCCCATGGAAAAACTCGGCATTAGGCTCACGCTTAAGCCCATAATAGCGACAAAAATTGATCAGGGTAATCACTATATCTCTCCTTCTTACCCAAGTAACCAACCTCTCTTAACCCTCAGTTTTATCAGCCACTAGGATGTTTGTCATAAGTTTGGCACAAAGGGTTAAAATATATTCTCCCTTATAGGTGGCTAGGTCATTCCATCCTCGACTATCGAACTCGGCTTCCAAGGCAAAACCACCCTCAAAATTCCATAGTTATATATTTCTCTCAACGGTTGCGACTTTGCCCGCCCAAGATTTTCTAAAGTCTAAATAGGTCTGGTTACTAGTGTGGATTTCAGAATCATAGTTTGAAAATAGTTGGGTTCAAAAAGGTTCTATTGCCACAGACTTTTTAGCCGATTTCTTACTTTCTTTTGGTGCCATTAACACAACTTCACACACAAGTATGTGAAATAAAACACAATCACAACCCAAAAAAATTATGGCAACAATCCCAGATCTATCAAAGCATATATAGGAATGAAAGGATTTGAGAAGGGAAGTGAAAGGTTGCATTTAGTACCTAAAAAGATGAAAATGTGGGAAGTTGAAGGGTCACGAGTCTTCAAACTGGCAGGACTTCGTCGCTTCGTCCGGACACTCCCTCTCTCTCCTTAAAAAAATAATTTTTGGGTGGGCGAATGAGACAAAATGGAGGGGTCCTCCCCTTTTATAAACGCAGAGGGGCGTTTGGACGGCCTCTTAAGGGAGTCCGAATGGGGCCAAAATGGCGCCATCCCACTTAAAAAAGGGGAGTCTAGACGGTGCAATTACCCCTTCCGGACAGCAACATGAGTTTGGATGGTTCTCATAAATGCATCCGGATGGCTAGTGAGCTCATCTAAACTGACTTAAAAATTTTTCTAAGGCATGGAAGGCTTCCAGACGGGGCGTTTGAACAACCAGTGGCCATGCACAAATCGAATCCAAAAATTTTCTAAGGCATCAAAAACATCCGGACTACCTAGAAGAGGCATCCGAACAGCCAGTGGCCATGCAACCACAGGCTTAAAAAATTTTCTAAATGTGAAATGCTATTTGGACAATCCCTGAAGGGCATCTAGATAGCCAGTAGGCTTGCTTAAAACCTCTTCAAATTTTTTCTAAGTATGGAAAGGCGTTCGGAAGGTCCCTAAAAGGGCATCCGGATGGCCAGTAGCTTTATTTCAAGACAACTAGGAAAAATTCTAAGTGTTGAAGGGCGTCTAGACAGTCCCCATGAGGTGTCTGGATGGCTGAAGTGTTCTTTTTTTGGGGAGAATTTTTTATTTTTTTGTTTTTAACTATAAAGTAGTGTGCAGTTCATCACAAGATTGATCGACCCCTTCCTCTCCCACCCCCCCCCCCCCCCCCCCCCCCCCCCCCCCCCCCCCCCCCCCCCCCCGCCCGAACTTAGTATGCACATTAACCTCAATGGAAGGAAGAGGAAAAATGAATGACACAAACTTAAGTGATTGAGGACACGCTAGACACTAAAGATCTAAAAAACAAAATAAAACTAATATCCACGATTACCATTTGAATGTTAAATAAAGACTTAACATCTCTATTTCTGCCACAAAGTTCTCAACATATTGTTTCAGACGATGACCATTGACTGTGAATTGATTGTCATTCTTGGGGTTTTAAACTTCAATGGCCCCATTCTTGTGGACTATCTTCACTATATAAGGTCCTGACCATTTACTACGCAACTTTCCAAGAAATAAATGTAACAGGGTGTTGTACAGAAGGACCTTTTGACCAACTTCAAAAGATTTTTGAGAAATATGTTGGTAGAACTTTCATCTTTGCTTTAGAGATTCGCTCATTTTCATAAGTGTTATTATATATTTTGTCCACCTCTAAGAGTTCAAGTTTTCGATGGTGTTTAGCATCATCAGGGCTTTCATTTATTTGTCTAATGGCCCAGTAGGCTTTGTGTTGAACCTCAACGGGTAAATGACAAGCTTTTTCATAAATGAGGCTATAGGGTGACATTCTTAACTGTGTTTTGTATGCAGTTCGGTATGCCCGAAGTGCATCCACCAACCTTAAGGACCAATCCTTGCAGTTGGGGTTCACGGTTTTTTCTAAGATGTGCTTAATTTTCCTATTGGCGAGTTCTACTTGGCCACTGGTTCGTGGGAGGTAGGGCATTTTGACTTTGTGTAGTATTTCATATCTACGCATCAAGACCCCAACGGGTTTATTACAAAAGTATGAGGCACCATCACTTATGATAGCTCGTGACATCCCAAACCTTGAAAAGACATTTTCCTTTAAGAACTTGATCACCACTAGGTGTTCATTTGTACGGGACACTACGGCCTCTACCCACTTAGACACATAATCAATATCCACTAAAATGTACAGATGCCCAAAAGAACTAAGGAACGGGCCTATAAAATCGATGCCCTAATAATCAAACATTTCTATGACAGTTATGGGATTTAAGGGCATCATATTTCTTCTAGTAAGAGTACCTAGTCTTTGACATCGATCACAGGTAATACAAAAGGTATGGACATCTTTGAACATGATGGGCTAATAAAATCTACATTGGAGGACTTTGGCAATGGTTTTCTTGGTGGAAAAATGCCCAACACATGCATATGAATGGCAAAAACTAATTATGGATTGAAATTCATTGTCTGGTACACAACAACGAATCACCTTATTAAAGCAATAATTATAAAGGTATGGGTCATCTCACATGAAAACTCTTATGTTTTGAAAAAATTTCTTTCTATCATTAGATTACTATTGAGATGGAATCTTACCTGATGCCAAGTAGTTAGCTATATCGGCAAACCAAGGGGTAATAGTATGAGTAACAAACTAGATGAAAAAAAGTTGTTCATAAGGGAAATATTAAAAAATGGGAGATCTGTCTTGGTCTTGGCCATTTATAGGAAGGTGAGACAAATAATCAGCTATGACATTCTCTACCCCCTTTTTGTCCCGGATTTCTATCCGAAACTCTTGAAGGAGTAGAATCCAACGAATGAATCAAGGCTTAGCATCTAACTTGGTGAGCAATTACTTAAGTGCGGCATGATCAGTATAACCTATGACAAGTGAGCTGACTAAGTAGGATCTAAACTTATCAAGGGCAAAGACCACAATGAGAAGCTCCTTCTCGGTGGTAGTGTAGTTCATCTAGGCATCATTTAAGGTTTTGCTAGCATAGTATATGGCATATGATTTCTTATCCTTTCTTTGACCCAGTGCGGCCCTTATAGCAAAGTCACTCGCGTTACACATAAGTTCGAAAGGTAAATACCAATCTGGGGCTTGTATGATGGGTGTTATGGTCAAGAGTCCTTTTAGCTAGGCAAAAACTTGTTGGCAAGGGGATGTCCATTCAATGGAACATCTGTGGATAACAAGTGGCACATAGGACGAGAAATAGCACTAAAATCTTGAATGAATCGCCAATAAAACCCAGCGTGCCCTAAAAATAAATGGACATCTTTAACATTGGTAGGGGATGGAAGGTTCTGGATAAGATCAATCTTAGCTTTGTCAAATTCTATCCCCTTATTTGAAATAATGTGTCCTAGCACTATCCCTTGTGTCACCATAAAGTGACACTTCTCCCAATTAAAGATCAAATTGGTCTCCTTATATCTTTGCAAAACTTTTTTCAAATTTTCTAGGCATTGGTCATAGGTATCCCCACGGACAGAAAAATCATCTATAAAGACTTTCAAGATTCTTTCTACCATGTCACCAAATAAGCTTATCATGCATCTTTGGAAAGTGGCTGGTGCATTGCATAGGCCGAAAGGCATTCTTCTATAAGCATATTGTCGCGCCCCAATTTTTCGCACCCGAAAAAGACAAGTAAAAAAACACAGTGCTCTCTCGTTAGAACTCATCCTCCTAAAAGGACAAGTGCGACTAAATTTGAATTGAAAATTAATTTTGATTAAGGGCTTTAGGAAAACAATTTGAAGTCGCCACCTAACTTAGTTAAGGTGAGTTAGGTTACCTAAAACTAAGCAAAATCCGAAGATTACACTTAGGATTTTTGAAAAATATTTTGAAAACTTCCTCAACAGAGGGCTTTTAAGAAAATAGGTTGTTTGGCAACCTTTGGAAAGATTTAAGCCCTTTTTAAAAAATAACTCCATTTGGTATTTGAAAATAGTGATCTAGGTTCAGAGGTTGATTACGTGTAAGGAAGACGCACTAAACCATAACCCTATCCCGCCCTTGCAGTACCTACATGACTATTCACCCTAGGTTCACTCATTCAGAATCTTTGATTAGTAAATATCCAAAACTATCCACTTTAGAAAAGAATTTTAAAAGTATGTTTGACATGATACATGATATGCAAGTGTAAGAAAAGACTTTGATTTTGAAAGTAAATTTGAAAAGACTTGATTTGATTTTTGAAAATAGATTTGAAAAGAAGACTTGATTTGAAAGAAAGTTTTAGAAACAGAAATTTGAAAATAGATTTTGGAATTTGAAATTTGAAATAGAACATGGAATTAAAAGTTTAAAAAAGGTTGTGACCGCACCCATGAGGGTTGTCTATGTATCCCTTTTTGGAAATTAGGTTAGTCGTAGTTTGGACAAGAGTCCGATTCAAAATAGAAGATTTTGATTGAAAAAAGAGTTTAATTCGAAACATATAATGGAATATTGGAATTGAGATAACTTAGACCTAGATATGAACTTGAAAGAGGACTTGACTCTTAAAAAAGAAGTTGGACTAGATTTGGAAAGATAGAGTTGTATTTTGAAAACATTTTGAAGTTTGAAATTAGAAAAAAATTCTAGTTTAGAAAATAGTTTTTGAAAAGGAGTCGAATCTTCCTAACTCTAAGGATTAGGGTTGAACTAGGATTTAGGCCTCCTAGAGTTTAGGTTACCTAAGATTGGAACACATAGTTGAATTAGGAATGTACGAATTAGGAAAGATTCGAAAGTTGAATTTTACGAAAGATTTTTTTTTAAAGAAATTAGATTTGATTTGAAAAACTTGACTTGGAATAGATTTAGGAAAGTTAGGGTTTAGGAAAGATTGGATTTTGGAAAATTTTAGGATTAGGAAAGTTTCAAAATAGGAAAGCTCCATTTTAGGAAAGTGCCAATTTAGGAAAGTTTCATTTTAGAAAGTTTCAAGTTATGAAAGTTTTGAATTTAGAAAACCTCAACTTAGGAAAGTTTCGAATTTCAAAATATTTGAATTTTGGAAAGTTTTAAAAAGACTTCAATCTAGGAAAGATTTGGAATTTGGAAAGTCTGATTTAAGAAAGATTTAAAAAGTTTAGAAATTAGGAAAGGATTGAATTAAGAAAGATTTGATTTCTATTTCCAAAAAAAGATGATTTAATTTTATTTCCAAAAATGGATGATTGGATTTGGTTTCCTAAGTTGGAAGATTAGATTTGACATGGAACTGGAAATGAAGAGATTTGGAAAACTTGGATTTAGAAAATATAATTTGACATGAAAAAGAGGTTTAGGAAACCTAAGAGTTCGATGTAGAAAATAGAATTTTGGAAAACTATGATTGGATGTGAAAAAGGAAAGTAGAAATTAGGGTTTCCTAATCATTGGCTCTAGGGCTTAACTTGGACACCAAGAAAAAGAGGTTTTGGAAAGCAAATATTTTGAAGGGAGTTTCTAGTAAGGAAACTTGGAGTGTTGATTGTACTTTAAAAGTGCAATTATAAGGCCTTAACTAGTGCTTTGTTAGTGTTAGTTTATGATTTTATATGTCTTGTTAGTTATGTTTTAGTTTTAACTAAGGTTATTATGCTTTTTTTTATAGGTCTTGAGCTTAAATGGAAGGATTTTGGATACACTTCGGACATAGGTATTAAGAGAATGCTGTTAAAGTACAAGCAGCTAAAGTTGGGGTACAAGCTGTTGAAGCACGTGAAGCTGAAACTTTGAAAAGCCATATTTCTCAAACCAAGAAGGCTATCAGGGCCCATAATATGTCGATTCCATATAACCTTTCGAGATCTACAACTTTCGTGAAGGCACCCTGGCAGTCCAGGGCATCGGGGCAGGCCGTCTGGATGGGCAGTGGCCGTGTTGGTGAAACTCTGAAAAATTTTCTAAGTGTTAAGACCCCGTTTGGACGCCCCATCACTAGACCCGTCGGGATGCCCTCCAGAGCCGTCTGGATGCCTCGCCGCGGGCCAGAAACTTGTTAGGGTTAGAATTAAGGTCTTTTTAAGCCCATATGAGTTCTTTTAAGTAAGGGGAGAATTAGAAAACTTTACAGAGAGTTAGGAAACTTTAGAGTTAGAGTTTTTTTAGGAGTAGGAGTAGTTTTATTAATCTTTTTCATCTTTCAAGAACCCTAATTTGTGTATTCATTCAGTTTTTCTTGATATTCAAGATTTGATGTTCTTTCAATTGTTGCAAACTATCAATATACTTTTCATGTGCTTTCTTATAGCTTTAAGTTGCTAAATATTTTTCTTGGCATGGATTGAAAAGGTAAGTAGGCTACATGTAGAGATTCAAGATAGTTATTTATTTTTCAAGATTTCAAGATCTTAGATCAAGATTTATTTTCTTGCCCATAAATATCTTTGAAAACAATATTCTTGATCATATCTAGCATGTATGTATAGACTGATTTGTAAGCAGGGATACGTATACTTAGAATTTCTGATAAGGGTATTGATTATAATTGTTTACATATTCCTATTAGGAATATTTTAGAAATTTGTTGTTCTTGATTAAGCTTCAAACATACTTTGTAGACAAATTTATAAATTGGGACAGGTATGAATGAGACCTTGGTACGAACACTAGTAAATAACTGAATATCAACTCTCAAAGGGTAATCAAATCTTGAGATTCTTTCCTCACAGCTATCTTGGGGACCTACTTGTAGGCCTATTAACTGGATCAGTCCTGTCAAGACCTTTTGCTTATTCTTATTTAATCAAGCTTTCTTAGTATAAATTTATTTTCATTGCCTAAAATAATTTCTCAAACCAAATCTCAAATCAAATTTTCCCTTTATATTCTAGAGTTGTTTTTCTTGAGAGTTCTACTTTCCTAAAGTGAGTTTTACTAGATTCCATTCATATTCCCTGTGGTTCGACCTCGGACTTATCGAGATATTATTACTGCATCACAACCGTACACTGGCGGATATAAATTGCACTATTCAGGAGCGAAGTAGAATTTTGAAAAGAGTTTTTAGGAAAGTAAGTTTGAAAAGAGATTTTGGAAAAAGAGATTTTTAGAAAATAAGTTTAAAAAAGGAGATTTTGGAGAGGATCTAAAGATAAAGGTTTTGGAAAGGAGATTTTCAAAAAGTGATTTGGAAAGAAAATGGAGTATGGACTTTTACAAGTCTCTAAAAATGTCTCACTTTCCTAAAACGGTTTTAATCATAGAAAGATTAGAACCATTCTAAGATTGTGGTTTTGAAAAAAACAAAGATTAGAATATATGCACCATGATAGTCACTTTAAATATAACACTTTCCTAAAGCAACCCTAACCATGGAATGGCTAGAATTACCTTAAGATTGTGATTTTTATGAAAACAATTTTAGAGTTTACACCCAAAACTTATGTAACACTTTCCTAAAATAATCCTAACCATGGAGTGGTTAGAATCATCTTAAGATTGTGATTTTTGAAAACATGTTTGGAAAAAGAAGATTTTATTGCAAGTTTTGAAAGAGATTTTGATGTAAGTTTTTTAAAACAAGTTTAGAAAACGATTTTAAAAAGATGCACGAGTATGATATGTACAATGCAAGTAGGGTTGTGAACAGACAAGGTTTAAGCTTCACCACATAATCAAGGGGGCCGAATCCATATGGTCTAAAGTCGAATTAGAGGAAAGCCCCTAACTCGGTGACTTTCAACCGTTCTTCCTGCACATGAACTGGGAATTCCCTTGTTTCAAGCATGTAAGAAAGAGGGTGAAGAAGATAGGGGATTAAAATAAAAGAAAACCCAAGTGGGTTAGAAGAGAGAAGAAAGAAGGAGAGAAATCACATAAACATAAATAGAAAACCAACCTTGTCTCTTCTTTGATTTATTTGTTTTGTTTGCTTTACTTTGTCTTGATTTTCAACCCTTGATACGCAAGGTAGAAGATTTGGGCGCTTGTCCTAGTGACTACCATGTATTTTTTACCTTGGCTATACTAAAAGTGACTCCGGAAGGTCCGGGAATGTTCTGGAAGGCTCAGAATGGTCCGGAAAGCCAAAAATGGGTAGAAACCCTTAAAATAGTGTCCCAAGGGTAACAGACTTGAAAAACAAGGTCAGAATTGTCAACTGGGCTATTAGGGGTAAAATGGTCAACTAGACCGGAAAACCACCGGAATGGACTTGGAACAATCCATGAGTGGACTTGAGGATTGGAAACACTATCTAGAGTGCTCCAAGTGAGTGCCGGTTTGATACCTAGAGCCGGTGTGGTCGAAAAAGGCGACCGGCCCAGTAGGGGCAAAATGATTATTTTTGCACCGGGCTTGCCGGAATTGACTCGAAATGATCCGGAAAGATAATGGAAGGTTAGAAATATTATAAGAAGCATTCTCAGGAGATTATCAGTTTGCTACCCAAAGCTGGTGTCGTTCTCGAAGGCACCCAGATGCCTAGGGTCAAAATGGTCATTTTGATCAAATGGTCCCGAAATTAGCTCAGAACTGACTGGAAGGCATTTAAACATGCCGGATCGTCTTTAGGATGATCTTGGAAGGGTGGACTTATAGTTCTGAGGACTTAGGTACTTTCTTCAGAAACGTGCCAGAAATGGCCCAAGAGCAGCTTGGTCATTTTTCGTAGGAATGGGCAAGCAAGCATTGGTGTTGACCTTAGTTTTTAGTATTTTCATCACTCTAACGGTTTGTGACGAGTTGATTTCCAAAGGTATCTCGTCCTTTGGTAAACGAGTCACGACTAAGAGGCGAGTTCAGTCTCATGACATAAGGAGTTTGTTGGCAATTCCCAATGTCGACCTGTTTACAAGTGTTTTCGCCACTTTGACGATTGCAACATTTACAAATGTTTCCGACTCTAATGGTGTGCATTCATTTTGAAGATTGCCTGATCTCAGGAAGCTGCTAGGTGGACTTATCGTCTGAGGAATCAACTTTCTCGAAAGACATGTTGAATAACAGACATTTCTTCATTGGCGGGCTAGCAGGCGCCAAAAGTGGACCGTTCTACCATCTTGGGGACTTGGGGTCTCGTCCTAGTCGACGGGTTTGAAGGGACTTACCGTTCCAAATAGTTTTCTTAAAAAATGTGCTGGATTGAATGGTCTTACCGCATATGGGATCAACTTTCTCAAAAGGCGAGTCAGATTTGATTTGAACTGGAATTAGACTGGAATTGGGTTTTGATCTTGGAATTGAGATTGAAACGGGGCCTTACCGTCTTTGAGAAGACGTGCCCAACGAATTTGGACCGGACAATATCTCAAGGGCATTTTGGTCATTGTGCCTCTATTTGGGCCTGGTGGGCCCACAAAGCGATTGATTGACTGGATTATGTCTGAAAAACTAGTTTGAACTAGAATATGTTCATATTGACTTGAATACAAGTCTAGACGGACCGGAGATTACTGAACGAGAAAAAATGGGGTGCTTACCGCTACTCTTTTTTTTTTTTTGTCTTTGCTTGTCGAAAATAGAAAACAATAAAGTAAGAGTCCCATGTTGACCGTGAGGCGGTCGCAGGGACGGACTTAGGAAAATTTTGAAAACTGGAACTTGAGAAATGGGAATTCGGCCCAAGGAGGTGTTTAAAATCAAGTTTTGGCGGGAAAGAGGCAAACTTCCTAGAACTTGACACTGGCACCACTAATAGTGGCGCCTGGCTTAAAAGTGCCTTGGCGCCACTGCTAGTGGCGCTAGGCCTAGAAACAAAACTAAAAAATTTCTGGTTTGAACATTTGTGGGGTTGCGAGATTTTCTATGAGTGCGAAAGCTTTTGCGAGGAAAACGACTTGGACATTGAAGGGGTGCTCTTTGGGGACCACGGAGGGTTGCCGGAAGTAATCACCATCGCTGGAAAAGTCGCCGTAAGAGAAAATTTCATCGGAGAACTCCAAGAGGTGAGTTTTTTATTTTATATTGATTTTGATGTATAAAACTTCGTTTGAGTCATGTGAACAGTGAAAATTGATGTTTTGATATGTTTGAACACTTTGGTGAAGTTATTTTTGCATTTGGGTGCTTGTTTGATTAAACTTGAGTGATTTTATGTGTTTATGTAAAGAGGGTTTCTGCAAGAAGTGGAATTTGTTTCCACATCCTTGGGCATTGAGTTTTCTAGCTAGAATTTTATACTATGTACCTTAAAAAAATGTGTTTAATAATCGTGTGAAATTTCATGATTTTTTGAAAACTCGGTGATTTTTTGAAAAATAAAAAAATACTTGAAAAATAAAGAAAATTAAGAAAATTTAAGAAATTGATGAAATTATTAGAGTTTAATATTTAGAAAAATATGGAAATATTTTAATGATTTTGAGAAATTTTGTAGAAACTTTGAAACCCATTGGTTTTTTGAAAATAAAACATGTCTTTCAAAAATTTGGAAATTCAAAAAAATGTGCACAAGTGTCAGTGCTATGTGATTGTGATGCTGTGAAGTGCATGGTTTGTATCTGGTTCTAGTGTCGTGGGTGTTGTAGGGACCATTTTTAAATAGAATTCTGCCAAAATTTTTCAAAATTCAGAAAAGAGTTGGAGAATTTTTGAAATAGAATATTTTTAAAGGAAAACAAATATAAAACCATTGAGGGTGGGGCCTTTTTGGCAGAGAAGACTCCGAGAAACTTGGGCGAGCCTAAAACTATTGGAAGAAATATTTAGGAAGACTTTTGAAAATGGAATTTTGAATAAAAACTGTTAAGGAAAATTTTTTTTGGAAGATTTGAAAATGGATTTTGACTTTGAAAAGCTCAGAAATAGAAATTTTGAAAGATTTGAAAACTTAAGAAATTTTAATTTCGAAGGAGACTTTTCAAAGGAATAAGTTTTAGAAAGTCTTGATTGGAATAGAACTCTTTTGGAGTAAAAGCTTCGGACGGACTTTGATTGGAAAATTTTGAGATTTAATTTTGAAAGTCGATTTTAAATTAGAAATCATTTTGATATTTTGGACAAAACATGTAGAAAATTCGTTTCAACCTAAAATTTGAAAGCAAAATGTTTAAAAAATTCATTTTGACTCAAAAATTGAAAATCTTTTTAAAGCAAAATGTATAGGAAATTTATTTTGATTCGAGAGTTGGAATTTTTCCTTTTAAAAGACAAAATGTATAAGAAATTTATTTTGACTTGAAACTAGAATTTTAAACTCAAAATATGTAGGAAATTCTTTTTGATTTATCATTTGAAATTTTCGTTTTATTGTTTCCCTTTCTTCTTTTTACTTCTTATCTCTTTTCCCTTCGTGAGTTATACTTACCTCATGTCGATATTCTTACCTTGATCTTTAGGATGACAGGAGCAATTTTGAGTTGGCTAAGAGCTTGGCACGACAGCTATCCCTTAGATGAGTAAGATATCTTTCGTCGGTCCTTTGGTCGAGTGGCCTCACTCCTGTCAGTGCAGCTCATTCCGGGATTCATGGAGGTAGTGATTCCTTGTTGGCAGCCTAGCTTGTCTCTTTTTCACTTCAGGGAGTGCGAGCTTACCCCTACTCCTCATGAGTATGGTTTTCTCCTTAGTTTCTAAGATGATTCTGCTGACATCGTAGGACCTATCTTCCCTGACGGTTGCATCACGGTTGCCTCATCCCAGCTTAGGCTCCGACATGCGGTTCTTTCGTCTACCTTTCTGTCCCAATTTTCTTGTGTTCCAGTGGAGTTCCTCTTTTCCCGCTTTGAGTTCATGACGGGTATGAGGGCTCACTCAAGTGATTGGCATACTTCTTAAGACTGATTTGTTTCTCGCATAGTTGCTCTAGTTCTGCTTCTTATGAACTTCTTGATGTTTCCACGAGGAGATGATTTAATTGATTGCCGATTATGTGCATTGCTCACCAAGATTTGTAAGGGGCACTCCTATGCTCCCATGGTTATGGGGGAGACCTTTGTGAGCCTTACCAGATTTCAGCAGATGGCTGACGCTCTTCCAGCTTTGGGCGATCGGGCATTTATTTGTTACTCCTTTATTCCAGTATGCATGGTATCCTGAGTTTGACCATATACGCTCCTTAGCGAGATCCTAGAGAGCTATGGTGGATGAGGGGAGGTTCCCACGGACCGCTGCGGCCTAGGTTGACTATCTTCGGAGTATCAGATAGGACACAGTCAGATGGTATTCAGGGTTGGTTGGTAAGTACTACTTGAGAGTTCGACCTTACAAGAGGGCCTTTCGTACCCTTAGTGGGCTTATGGGGCATTGTCCCTTTCTTCGAGATTCGAGTTTTGCGACAACTCGGTAGGAGTCATACCCTATCTGGCATCTGTGACTAAGTTTACCCTTGTCTTTGCGGCGTCGATTCCGAGAGCATTGATAGAGAGAGTTGTAGATACATGGAGATCCTTGCTTCCGCACGTGGATGATGATGGTCCATTTTCTGACATGTCCCTTGAGACTGAGAACTACCACTATTGGCTCTGACGATACGTGTTAGGTCCTAACAGGCTTGGAGATCTACTCTTTGAGAATCCTTTACCCTTTGTGGGGTACACAGACTTCTTAACAGCTACGATTGTTTAGGGGTGTCGTCACAAGTGGCAAAAATGACAGTTGATACAGGTATTGCATGATCGGTCGAGGGCGAGAGACACTGAGGTAGCTTCTCTAGAGATGCATCTAGTAGCGGCTAGATCAACACATGATAGCTCACCCTTGAGTACTTCAAAGGGACATAAGTAGCCACGAGGTGTCCTAGACGTTTTTATTCCCGCAGAGGATGATATCGTGGATATTCAGTCTTTGCGAGAGGACGTGGAGTCCCTTACCCAGGAGAGGGATATGCTCCTGGCCAGATGTGCAGACTACGAGCAGGGTGGTCTCGGATCATCGACGGTTGGTACTTCTTCGAGTACTCCTCTTACGGGTGGCGAGCCAGTTGATCCCTCCCTAGTTGACTCCTATTCTGATGATAATGGAGAGCGATGCATCTTTGCCTCTCGCTCCTAGATTCATTGATTCCTACATGTATAGAGAGATAGACTTCATTTTTAGTATTGTATATTTTTTTTTGCCTTATGGACTTATAGCCTTCCATACTTTTGAGATGTTTTTCCTGCATGGTTAGTATAAGAAGCAAACTTGAGAAAAGTTAAATGAAAGCAATAGTTAAATGAAAAATTACTACTTTTGGTTTGATACTCTAACTGACTTATTGTCCTGTGAAGGGAACCTTTGTTTCTTTTAACCTTAACTGGGCTAATCTAGATAATGCTTTTCGAGACACCTTCTGGTTTTCTCACTACTGCTTTCATACTCATGACTTTTGGGAATGCTCATGCCTCGGATTATCTCTTACGTGCCCCCCCCTCTTTTTTTTGCTATTTTTACTACTGGCACTCGTGAGGGTTTTCGCCAGTCCCAACTCTGTCATTTTTACACCAAGGCGTCTTTGTAGGTTTTCACCAAAGTCGACAGTTTCGCATCTTGTCACATCTCGACTCTTTTACCTACAGCGCCCTTTTGGGTTTTCACTGCATCCTTGGGAATGTACTTATTTTCTCTCTTCTCCCTCTTTCTTTCCTCAGCCCAGTCCCTGGTTTTGTTGAGAAACTTCTAAAAACTACTTGCGCCATCTCCCAGCTTTCCTTGCCTTGAGCGTATCTTGGTGAGCTCTTTTGGACTAAGCAATTTAATTCAGATCTGAGAGGACTTTAAGGTTCGTTGTATGGGTTTTTACTTTTGAAAGAAAAGAAAATGGCTCAAACCTACCATTCTACTAGTGATCACTGTTAATGATTTTTTTGGTCTACTAGCACTTTTCTCTGTATTCTTATCTTTCTTTTGATACCTTAAACCCTACCCCCCCCCCCCCCCCCCCCCCCCCTTTTTTTTTTTTTTTTTAAATAACATTGTTAACAATAGCGCTTTTGCGGTCTTGGAATAATAGCGCTTTGGGGGTCCTTCCCTTTTTTGTTTTCTCTTTTTATTTTTTATTTTTACACATATCCTTAGTGCTTTGTCTTGACCTAGCGTGATCACCTAGTTAGGAGATGTCTTTGAAAGAAAGTAATCGGCTTTAAGGATTTGACAAAGGTTATTTTTTTAACTATATGAGAGATGAAACGAGGGCGTCTCATCATTTCAAAATTAAATTGCTTAGTCCATAGAGCTTTACCATTGAAATCATGCCCAATTGATTACCTGAGATTAGGGAAAGTAAATTTTATTGGTTCCGCACAGAAATCATATGTAATAGTGCTTGACAGCATCTGAATTCAACGGACTAGGAAATTCCATGCCATCCATTTCCTCCAAAATGAGAGCTCCTCTAGACAGGACCTTTTTATTTTTATTTTTTTATCACGAACGACCCTTCATAGTTTGGAGCAAATTTTCCTTCTGCTACTTCCTGATGCGGAAATACCTTTTTTAGTACCAAATCTCCTGGTTGAAATGATCGAGGCAATACCTTCTTATCAAATGCCCAAGCCATTTGTCTTCTGAAGCACTGAGTGTGATAAACTGCAGCTAACCGCTTTTCATCTAGTAGGCATAGTTGAACATGCCGGTCTTTGATCTACTCTATTTCATCCAACTTGGTTTCCGTTAAGATCCTTAAGGAAGGAATCTCAATCTCAATAGGGATGACTGCCTCTTTGCCTTTGACCAGCTCGAAGGGAATACCTCTAGTGGAAATCCTCATGGTAGTTCGATAGGCCATCATTGCAAAATGAAGTTTCTCGTGCCAATCTTTGTAGTTGTCAACCATCTTTCAGAGTATTCTCTTGTTGTTTTTATTGGCTGCTTCTATTGCTCCGTTCATCTGAGGCTGATAGGTAACTAAATTCTAGTGAGTAATGCGAAACCTTTGGCACAATTTTGATACCAACTCATTATTTAGATTGGAGGCATTGTCAGTGACAAGTGATTCAAGAATCCCATATTGGCAGATGATGTGATTTTTTATAAACTTCTCCATGACCTTCTTGGTGACATGAGCATAGGAAACTACTTCTACCCACTTAGTGAAGTAATTGATGGCAACTAGGATGAACCGATGACCATTGGAAGCTTTGGGGGTGATAGGGCCAATCATATCTATCCCCCACATAGAAAAAGGCCAAGGAGCTGACATAGAATGGAGTTCCATGGGCAGTGCTTTGATCTTATCCCCATGTATTTGGAAATTATGACACTGGAGAACGTACTTAACATAATCTGACTCCATTATTGACCAATAGTACCTTGTCTAGAGGATCTTCTTGGCAAATGTGTGGCCATTCATATGGGGACTGCAAACTCTCTCGTGTACCTCCTCCATGATAATTTTGGCTTCAACGGCATCGACGCATTTCAAAGGTCCGAACCACGATCTTCTAAAAAGCTCATTTTGTGCCATAAAGTAATGTCCTGCCAAACGACAAATAGTCTTCCTATCTCGATGTGAAGCTGTATCAAGGAATGCCCTAGTTTGGATGTACCTCTAGATGTCATAAAACCATGGTTGCCCATCGGGCTCAGCCGTTGTGTGTAGGCAATAGGAAGTGGTGTCTATGGTAAAGATCTAAAGAGGAGGTATTTTAGTGCCCTTGTCAACCTTGATTGCTACAGCTACAGTGGCTAAGGCATCAACAAAGTTATTCACTGCTCGGAGTATGTGGTGGAAATCTATGCTTATGAATAGTTGACACAAATCCTTGATCTGTTGATGATATGGGGAAAGTTTGGCGTCTCGAGTTTGGTATATGTCCTTGGACTGTTGAATAACTAGATCTGAATCTCCAAAAACAGCCAGCTCATTGATCTTCATTTCCAATGCTAGTCTTAAACCAAGGATACAAGCCTCATACTCGACAATGTTGTTGGTGCACAGTTCTAGTTATAACTTAACCACAATGGGGTAATGATTGCCTATTTCTTATACTATTATTGCTCTAATGTCGGCTCCCCTTTTATTAGCAGCTCCGTCGAAATACATCCTCCACCCAGTTTTCGCCTGCCCTTTAGTCACATCATCAGTGCATAGTATATTCTCATCGGGGAATTGACGCTCCATAGATTCGTAATCATCAATAGGGTTCTCAACCAAATAATCAGCTATTAATTGCCATCATGCTATTGTGTTAGACAAGGTTGGCTTTTCAAATATATACTTGAGGGGATCTATCTAAAAGATGAGGAAGGTGGTATGGTAGAGCATGTAATGTCGAAGCCTGTGGGCTGCCCAGGCTAACGCACAGTAGGTTTTCTCGAGATTAGAATACTTTATTTCATATGAGAGGAACTTCTTGCTGAGGTAATAAATGGCTTGCTCTTTCCTCCCTGTTTCATCATGTTGCCCCAAAACACACCCCATGGAAGTATCCAAAACTGACATGTACATCAACAGAGGGCGCCCCGGGGCAAGTGCCACCAGGACTAGAGGGTTTCGCAGATATTTTTTGATTCTCTCGAAAACTGTTTGGAAATTATCATCCTATTCTATTGGAACATTTTTCTTGAGGAGTTTGAAAATAGGTTCGCACAAATGGGTCATTTAAGCGATGAACCTGCTAATGAATTTTAATTTTTCCAAAAAGGACCAGATCTCTTTTTCCCCTTTCGGTGCTGGCATTTCAACGATGGACTTGACTTTGGCAGGATCAATCTCTATCCCCTTTTCATTGACTATAAACCCTAGCAACTTCCCTGAAGATACTCCAAACATGCATTTGGCAGGATTCAGTTTGAGTTGGTATTTACGAAGACTGTCAAACACCTTTCGTAAGTTAAACAAGTGGTCTTTCCATTGTTTGGACTTGACGATCATGTCATCCACATAAATTTTCACTTCTTGATGCATCATATCATGAAACAAGGTCATCATGGCCTTTTGGTAAGTTTCCCCCGCGTTGCAAAGTCCAAATGGCATAACTTTATAACAGTACACTCCCTAAGGGGTGATGAAAGCAATCTTTTCCTGATCTTCTTTAGCTAACTTGATTTGGTTGTACCCTAAAAAGTCATCCATGAAGGAAAACATTTCATGACCAACCGTGTTGTCAACGAGCAAATCTATGTGTGGGATAGGAAAATCATCCTTTGGACTGGCCTTATTGAGGTCCCAAAAATCGATACACATTTGCACTTTGCCGTCTTTTTTGGGTATAGGGACAATGTTAGCCAGCCAGTGGGGATACTCTACCACTTGCAAAAATTCTACTTGGAATTATTTAATCACTTCTTCTTTGATCTTCAGACTCTATTCTGGCTTTAATCTCCTCAACTTTTGCTTAAAGGGTTTCATATGCGGATCCAAGGGTAATTTATGTTCAAGAATGGATTAATCCAGCCTAGGCATGTCTTGATAAGACCATGTGAAAACATTTAGGTACGCGCATAATAGTTTCAATAATTCTTTGCACTGCCATTAATCTAATTCTATGCCGATTCTGAGTTCTTTTGGATCCCTTTTATCCCCTAAATTGACTATTTATGTTTCCTCAATGTTTGGGGTGTTACGATTCTCATGTCTTTATATTTGTTCTCGAATTTCCTCTGGTATTTCTTTTGAATAATTCACATCCACTGTAATTCCCAGTTGTTACAAACTCAGTGTTAAAATCATTATTTGTCAAGATTAGCATTCTCTAGATCACTTGAGTAAGGCGTCGGATACAAAGGTCCTTGACATGGAAAATAGTGTACAATCAATCAAACAAAAAGAAATATTTTTCCATTAATAATAAACCAATTTAAAAGCTTAAGACAAGTAAATCAGAAAGACAGAGTTTGTTTATGACAAGACAGATGCTCTAGGATTTTGCTCTAGCGAGCTTTGTACTGAAACTTACGGGCATGGATGATGTTCTCGCTGACCCAATTATGCAAGTTCTCGCTTAGCAGCATTGCTCGAATGGACCCCTCTTGAGCTATTCCGACGTCAGCCATCATGACAGGTATTTCTTCTTGAACTTTCCTCTTCTTCAGATCTTTATATGATGCAGACACTTCCTTTCCCATATCTAATTGCTCGAATTGATCCAAGATCTCCATGGTAGCTTTCTTGTCAGTCCTCTTCTTCTATGCTGCTTCTCTTCTCTCTTTTCTTGTGGGTCCATACCCTAATCCAAAAGTGGGTTCGGCCTACGGTATTTCTATAACCTCAGGTCTTCCTTGTAAATACTTCCTTACACCTTTCCCCAGATGGAATCCATGCATTCTGAAGTACCGCACTATCATCTGAGAATTCCAGGAATACTTCGACTCCACTTGGTCTTCCATCTATATGACAGTGATATATTCGAATGACTAAATACAGGAGGGCAATTCAGTGTTAGGTGGGACAATGTTAGCATTGTATATGGCGAATTCTTTTTCAACGAAAACAAAAATCAGCTTGGAACCTACAATGAACTTAACTTTATGATGAAGGCTAAAAGGGACTACGCCTGCCGAATGAATCCAGGGTCGTCCCAACAACAAATTATAGAAGCCGGAATATGTAAGACTTGAAACTTGATGGTGAAAGTTACTGGCCCTATCTCAACAGGCATTTCAATCTTCCTTATACTTCCCTCCAGGAACTATCAAAGGCACGAATGACTATATTACTATTATTCATATAGGTTTTATCCATTCCAAGCCTTTCTAGGGTAGAATATGGGCAAACATTCACAGCTAACCCATTATCTATTAGTATTTTGGCTACTATTTTTCCCCTTGTTCTTACAGCGACATGCAAAGCACGGGTATGGCCTGTTCCGTCGGCAGGGATCTCATCATCAGAGAAGTTAATGATATTTGGAGCCATGATGAGGCTCACCATGTTATGTAGGTTATTGGGTGTAAGTTTTTTAGGCACATGAGCATCTTTGAGGATCTTTAGCAAAGCATCCCAGTGTACTTTAGAGGTGAGTAGCAAGCCTAACATCGAAATATAGGCCGGGGCTTTTCTAAGTTGTTCCATGATGTTGTAATCAACCTTTCCCAAAGCTTTGGTGAATTCTGACATCTCTTGATCTGTTGGTTGGTTGGAGCTTTCCCCCTCTTTACCTTTTCCCTTCCTTTTTCTTTCCATTTCAGCAGAAGTGTAGAGTCGTCCTGACCGAGTCATCCCTCCTATGTTTGCTACAAGCTCTCTGATGCATTTATCAGGTGGGTAATTCCATGGGACACTATAAAGACTAGATATTGGCGATTGGGTTATGATAGGAAGAGTTATCTTTGGGTTTACGGGTAAAGGGATCACCATAGGTAAAGGGTTGGTGAGGACAAGTAAAGTGGTGGGCACAACTGGTTTCTTTGGTAGGACTAAAGGTAATGTGGGTTGTATGGCTCCTTAGGTATTGGCTTGAGATTCATGCCCAGCCACGACGATCATGGGTTCAGGTTCAAGCAAAGGAGTAAGGATGAGGCGGTAATAGGGGGGATTAAGTAAGGTTTCAATGGTTAGGTTCATGTTGGATTGATGAGGTTGTATGGTTAGGAGGGAATGGTCTTGGTATTCAGGTTCCTTTAGGAATAAGTTATCCCGTTTGGAATTGCAACAGATGGGTTGTGCAGGGTGCCTCTATTAGAGTTTTTGTTTTCTAGTGGTATACTCTCTCGCAGTTTGTGAATCATGGCCTTTACTAGTACGAAAGATGTTGAACTAATATTAATTTTTGTTGCTTATAAAGATGAAATGAAAACAAGGAAAACACTAGTCACAAGTTAGTGTCTGATTAAAAAGAACCTTATGCGATGCATGTACTAGGGGAGTTTCATCTTGAGAGGGATACTAAATATGATGGCTTTGGTTCATTTCTTGGAGATAGGGGGTTTGCCCCTGTATTCAAGTACCTTACCGTTTGGAGTGGGAACATATGTTCATTCATTCATTCATTCAAAAAATGAGAAAGTACATTGAACTTTGGAGTCTACATACAATAGGATTGAAATACATTTCAATGGGGGGAGATGGGATAATTTCCTTGGGTCTTCCATTTATCTACTTTTACATTTGAAATCCTAAACTACTTTTAAATTTTTGGATTCGCCTTATTTGGATTTGATGTCGAGGAGGTCGTTGAGAGACCTTGTTGATTGATTGCCCCTTGTCTTCTTGTCAATCCTATCTCTGTGAGCATAGAGGGATTAGGGCCCCTCTTATGGAATGACTTGAAATGCATGCCATGAATCCCTAGGGTTACATGGGAACCCTTAGGATTTGGATAGGATTAATGCAAGGGAGAGTAACTTTGGTGTCACTCTCAATGGGTCGATCATATGCATGAGAATGTAGTGACTTGAGTTACTTTAGAACTCTAGTCTTGGGATGGAATATTGTATGCATGAATATGGATGCAAAGAGTATAAGGAGAGAGAATGCAATTGAAGTAAATATGCATGCATGAACAGTTAGACAAGCATTATAACAATAAAAGTACAGTAATTATAACAACAGGAATAAACAAATACAAAAGAAAGTAAAAGCAATTGCCCTTTCCTTCATGGTTTTGAAATCAGTGTGTGTATTTTAAATCTGGTAAAGGTTCGGCTATGCATGGTGTCTATATGAGCATGAGGTTGAGGGTTTACTAATGCTTCCTAAGAAGGCTCGATTCCCAGATTTTTAAACCTAGGTCCACTTGTAAGCACCCCATTTTTGCCTGCTCGGCAATCTCTGGCCCTACCAGGCTTAGTTTTTTGACATCGCCACATATGTAGGTTCAAGACGAGCCTTTCAATCTCCAATCCAACCAATTGGTCGCTTCTCAGGCCCACAAGAACCCGTTGGAGCCATAAGCACCCTTATTCCAAACAGCTTTCCGGACCGGCCGATCCCGAAAGCCAACGCCATCCAGGTAGCTTCTCGGGATTGGGAGATCTTGGGGACCAACACCTCATCAAGTTCCAGACGGTTCACTTCTGGCGCCTGCTAGCCCGCCAATGTAGAATGTCCGTCATTCGGTAGCTCTCCGAGACCAAGCGTTCTCAGAGACCAACACCACCCTTCCAGGTAGCTTTTTGAGACTAGGCGTTCTCAGGAACCAACACCACCCCTACAGATACTTCCCTAAGAACATGCGTTTTTAGAGACCAACATTGCACATGTAGTTTTTTGAGACCGGGTGGTATCGGGAACCAACACCTAGGTCAACACCGGCGCCTGCTAGCTCGACTTGGTGAAAAATGACCAAATCTGCCCTTTGGGCCTCCAGACACGTTTTGAGAAAGTTTAAAATCCCTCAAAATGATAATTCCATCCTTCCAAAATGTTGTTAAACCATTAGGCGTCCCCAGCGCGCCATGTGGTCAGACTCTGGTCCTATTCCGGCTCACTCCGGTCAAAATGACCGTTTTGCCCCTAAAAGTCTCAACAATGCACAAACCCCACCGAACAGAAAAAGACTCTCCCAAAACCATCCCTGAAAAAACCTTACATGCTTAACACAACACACCAAACCACTCCTGACCATTTCCAGCCAATCCCAGCCAAAATGACCGTTTTGCCCTTGGAAATCCAAATATGCCCCGAAACAGCACCGGTCTTGGGATTTTGAGCAAAGGGTTCCACCATACACCCTTGTTTAACCCGAGGAGGACCCTACGACACTAAACTCACACGACTCGATAAAAATTCCGTGGAGCGTCTCGCAGACGCTCCACCTATATTGTCTTTTCTCCCGATTCCCTAGTTATAACGCACCGTCAACTGACTTGAGAAATGCGTAAATCAAGGAATTCTCGAAAGTTCGTTTGTAGATCTTTTCATCGATACTGCTCAATTGGATAGATCGCTTCCCGAAGCCCTTCATCGTATGGCTCAAACACTGCTACTTTCGGCAACCCCTGGAGTGTCTCGCAGACGCTCCACCAAGGTTGACTGTTTCCCCGATTCCCTGATCAAAACGCACCGTCAAATGACTTGAGAAACACGTAAACCTGGAAATTCCCGAAAGTATTTCCAGAGTACTTTCCATCGGTATGGTCTGATTGAAAGGATCGCTTTCCGAAGACCTCAATCACACGAAACGAAAACGGCCACTTTCGAACACCCTCGAAGCGTATCACAGACGCTCCACGAAAGTGTCCTTTTTGGCACGCTTCCCAAGACGATATCCCAGGCTTCCAAACACAATTCAAACTTCCTGAAAGAATGAAAGTTCATCGGAGCACTAACGGAACATCCCTAATGCGATCGATTCCCCCAAAACCTTTCCGGTTGGCTCAATTATCGAGGCAAAGTTTGGATGAACCTTCCCGGTGGTGGAGCGTATGTTACATGCGCTCAAATTTTGATCAGTTCGACCGACTTCCGATTAACGGTTGAGATTTAACCAGTACACAGGGTGCCACGTGTCATTTTGGCAATGGAACAGTACCTGCACATGTCTTACATGCGCACGGCCAAATTTTGGCCAGGCGCATGTAGCACATGCGTAAGGCCTATTCCAGATTGCCTATAAATACCAGGCCACCCCTTTGCATATTCTGTCTCAGAAATTGATGCGAAGCTCTACTGAAACTGCTCCAGAATTTCGAATCTTTACGTATATGTTCCCCTTCCAACACTTAGGCTAGATTCTACCTCCCTCAAACCTATACACTTCACCTACAAGGCCTTATACACCATTACATACTCCATTCCAGCCCCTCAAGCTCTCTTGAAGTCATTCAAGCTCCAATCAAGACATCCATTGAAGATTACAAGTGTGTTAAAGGTAAAAGGTGGTATCCCTTTTACATTTGTGTCTTCCCCCACTCTTCTCTTCTCCCTCCTAGCCTACTTAGGTTATTCTCTATTTTAATCCCCATCTACAATCCCCCATTCTTGTATGCTTGAGCCAAGAGGGCTCTTAGATCATGTCTAGAGGAAAGCAAGTGAGAACCATCGTGTAGGGGGACCTCTCACTAGCCTACTTTGAGATGGTATGGCCTAGGAGCCCCTTGTTTATGTGGTGTAGCCTAAAAGCCTTGTATGTGATCATGACCTCTTGCATATTACTATTTTGATCATTTTTTGTATGCTTGGCTTTATTTTATGCTCATTATTATGTTCTATGATGCTTACATTACTCTTAAACTCCATGTCATTTCCAAGCTCTATATTTCTTTCAAAAATTATTCCAAGAGTTGGCTCCTTGAAATTTAGGAGGGCACCTTAGAAATCATGCCTTAGAAAATCCCCTACTCACCCTTTAACTCTCATTTTAGCATCATTGCATTTTCACTTGTTTTATAACTCTCTAATTTTCAAGGCTTCTATTCTCTCAAGTTTAGTGGTTGGAATGGCCCCATGGAACTTTCTCTTGAGTGGTTTCCCTTTTATTTAGCCATAAGAACCCTCTCTTGATGGAATGGCCTCCTACAAAAATGGTTTTCGAAACTCTTTTAAAAAATGGTTTTCAAAAACTCATTCTCACCATCTTTGCATTAAAAATGGTGCCTTAAAAGGTTGTCATCACCATGTTGATTTTTGGGCCCCTTATACTCTTGTCAAGATTATGGTTATAATGGCCATAAGGAAACCTTCATTGGAATGGTCTCCAAACACCAACCATATAAACCATACTCTTAGCTAGAGTCAAAATTTTCATGAAAATGATCTTCAAAAGGGTTGTCCACCAAAGTCCATTGCATAACATGTTTTGTTTTCCAAAGCTCTTTCCAAAAGTGCACTAAACCAACCTTCAAAACCATTTTCCAATCCAACCCTAGTTTAACTTGACCCTAGTTATCCAACCTTAAGTTAACTTGACCCTAGTTGCCCAACCCTAGGTTAACTTGACCCTAGTTCACTCACCTTAAGTTAACCTCACCCTAAGTCATCCTAACCTTAGGTTAACCCAACCTTAGTTAGTTAACCATAGGTCATCCTAACCCTAGGTTAATCTAACCCAAGTTAGTTAAGCATAGGTTACCTTAACCCTAGGTTAACCTAACCCAAGTTAGTTAACCTTAGGTCACCCTTAACCATAAGCCGACCCAACCTAGGTTAGTATATTTCAAGGTTCCAATTCTTGAACCCTTCTCTAAATGATCACTCAAATTCAAACTATTCTCATGACCCATTTTTTTCAAAATCTCCTACTCTCTTGATTTAAAAAAAAAAAAAAAAAACAACTCTATAAACTCTTCAAACGCTCTTACACTCCATCTTCAAGACATTTCCAAAATGCTTTCAAAAGGTCACGAACCTAAGGTGTCTCTAGCCCCCTCATGGTTAGAGATTCCAAGGACAAGTGATAAATCAATAACAACCTCTAAGGTTGTCCATATTAAGATTCCAAACCCCTAACCACTTCCAAAAACCACTTTTAAAAATTAATTCATCAAAACATTTTTAAAATCATGCCCCCAAGGTTTTCGAAACAAGACTCCAAAAACACTTCCAAGTTCCCTTGAGTCATGCCAAAGCATTTTTCCAAACCTCCCTCAAATTAATCCAAAAACATTTTCAAAACACACCACCATCCAAGTTCAAGTCAAAACTTCCAAGATCTCAAAGTGTCTTAAACTTTTCCAAAGACCTCCAAGTGTCTTAAACTTTTTCAAAGATCTCAAAGTATCTTAAACTTTTCCAAAGACCTCCAAGTGTCTTAAACTTTTTCAAAGACCTCAAAGTGTCTTAAAAATTTTCAAAGACCCCAAAGTGTCTTCAAACCTTCCAAAAGCCCTAATGGGCCTATTTTTCATCAGGGGCTAGCCCGAACTACGAATGACCTGATTCTCGCCAAATGAGATATGTAGGCAACCTAGAATGGTGCGATCATAACTTTTATTTCAACTCCAATCCCTTTTTCAAAAATTCCAATCAATTCAAAGTTTCTATTCCAAACTCTTTCAAAACCCTCATTATTTCCACACTTCTTCCAAAAACTTGCATCATGCATCATCCATCCAAAAAGTGATGACTAAACCCCTTTTCAAAATTCTAAAGTGGATATTAAGTGGACAATGGTAACTGGTTATTCTAGTGAGTGAACAAAAGGATGATTAGATATGTAGGTACCGAAAGGGCGGGGTAGGGTGATGATATTAGGATATCTTCCCTACCCGTAACCAACCCCCGAACCATAGATTTCTGTTTTCAAATGACCAAAATGGATTTATTTTCAAAAAGGGCTTAAATCTTTCCAAAGGTTGCCAAACAACCTATTTCCTTAAAAACCCTCTCTTGAGGGAATTTTCAAAACCTTTTCCAAAAACCCTAAGTTTAGTCTTCCGATTAACACTTAGTTTTAGGTGCCCTAACTCACCTCAATCAAGTTAGGTGACGACTCTTATTTTTCCGAAAAGCCCTTAGTCAAACCAATTTTCAAACCTAGTCGCACTTGTCCTTCTAGGAGGACGAGTTCTAGTGACAGAGTTCCGTGTTTTTCGTGTCCGAGCTGAAAGGACCTTGGACACCTTAAAAATCGGGGCGCGACACCACTCCCTGAGGTGGTGCCATGATCGGCTGGTGATCCCAGCGGGGGAACCATTAAGAGACCGTAGGTGAAGAAATTGACTCATCATTTTGCCCACATCCAATATGTTGTTCCCCCTTCTAACTAGAAGGAACATATCAAAGTAGAGAATGCAAATATGCAGAATGCAAGTGCATGTGCAGTGCTTGTGTAATTTTTGAAAATTAGAGGAAAGAGCCCAACAACTCCCATCCATCCTGTCCATTCTATACACTCATAACATACATAGCAGTTAATATAACATGAAATAAATATATGAACAAGGGTTCACCTACAAAAATAAATATGCAAAAGTCAGTACTTAAATGACAAACGTAATGCAAAATAGAATGAATATCAGTAGAGTACAAATAATGACATGTTTTGAAAATAACTTGGAAAAACTTGATTTTGAAAGTTTTTTTGAAGTGGATAAAATTGGATAAATTATTCAAAGACTCCAAATGGGTGAGGGTGAAGAGACATGATATTGGTCTAACCCTCTAAGTGTCCCCAGCGGACTCGCCAGCTATTGCGCTCTGATTTTTCGCACCCGAAAAACATAAGTGAGAAAAACAAAAATACAGTGCTCTCTTGTTAGAACTCATCCTCCTAAAAGGAAGAATACGACTAGGTTTGAATTGAAAATTAATTTTGATTAAGGGCTTTAGGAAAACAATTTGGAGTCGCCACCTAACTTAGTTATAGGTCACCTAAAACTAAGCACAATCCGAAGATTACACTTAGGGTTTTTAAAAAAGATTTTGAAAATTTTCTCAAGAGAGGGCTTTTAAGAAAATAGGTTGTTTGGCAACCTTTAGAAAGATTTAAGCTCTTTTTTGAAAATAACTCCATTTGGTCTTTGAAAACAATGATCTAGATTCGGAGGTTAGTTACGTGTAAGGAAGACACACTAAGCCATCACCCTACCCCGCCCTTGCGGTACCTACATGTCTATTCACCCTAGGTTCACTTATTCAGAATCTTTGATTAGTAAATGTCCAAAACTATCCACTTTAGAAAAGAATTTTGAAAATATGTTTGACATGATACATGATATGCAAGTGCAAGAAAAAACTTTGATTTTGAAAGTAAATTTGAAAAGACTTGATTTGATTTTTGGAAATAGATTTGGACCTAATTTGAAAGAAAGTTTTAGAAATAGAGATTTGAAAAGAGATTTTGGAATTTGAAACTTGAAACTTGAAGTAGATCATGGAATTAGAAGTTTGAAAAAGGTTGTGATCACACCCATATGGGTTGCCTACGTATCTGTTTTTGAGAATTAGGTTAGTCGTAGTTTGAATAAGAGTCCGATTGAAAATAGAAGATTTTGATTGGAAAAAAGAGTTTGATTTGAAACTTAGAATGGAAGATTGGAATTGAGATTGAACTTAGACCTAGAATTAAACTTGAAAGAAGAATTAAACTTGAAAGATGACTTGACCCTTGAAAAAGAACTAGGACTAGATTTGAAAAGATAGAGTTGAATTTTGAAAAAATTTTGAAGTTTGAAATTAGAAAACCATCTTGGTTTAGAAAATAGTTTTTAGAAAGGATTCGAAGCTTCCTAACTCTAAGGGTTAGGTTTGAACTAGGGTTTAGGTTACCTAAGATTGGAATACTTAGTTGAATTAGGAAGGTTTGAATTAGGAAATGTTTGAATTAGGAAAGATTCGAATTAGGAAATGTTCGAATTAGGAAAGATTCAAATGTTGGATTTTAAGAAAGATTTTTTTTTGAAAAGAAATTAGATTTGATTTGAAAAACTTGACTTAGAATAGATTTAAGAAAGTTAGGGTTTAGAAAAGATTGGACTTCGAAAAACTTTAGGATTAGAAAAGTTTCAAAATAGGAAAGCTCCATTTTAGGAAAGTGCCAATTTAGGAAAGTTTCATTTTAGAAAGTTTCAAGTTAGAAAAGTTTTGAATTTAGAAAGTTCAACTTAGGAAAGTTTCGAATTTAGAAATATTTGAATTTTGGAAAGTTTTAGAACGACTTCAATCTAAGAAAGATTTGGAATTTAGAAAGTTTCATTTAAGAAAGATTTAAAAAGTTTAGAAATTAGGAAATGATTGAATTAAGAAATATTTGATTTTTATTTTGAAAAAAAGATGATTTGATTTTTTTCCCAAAAATAGATGATTGGATTTGGTTTCCTAAGTTGGAAGATTAGATTTGACATAGAATTGGAAATGATGAGATTTGAAAAACTTGAATATAGAAAATATGATTTGATATGAAAAAGCGGTTTCGGAAACCTAAGAGTTTAATGTAGAAAATAGAGTTTTGGAAAGCTAGGATTGGATGTGGAAAAGGAAAGTAGAAATTAGGGTTTCCTAATCATTGGCTCTTGGGCTTAACTTGGACGCCAAAAAAATGAGGTTTTGAAAAGTAAATCTTTTAAAGGGAGTTTCTAGGAAGGAAACTTGGAGTGTGTTTTTAGAAAGTAGAATTTTGAAAAGAGTTTTTGGAAAGGGATTTTTTGAAAAGATTTTTAGGAAAGTAAGTTTGAAAAGAGATTTTGGAAAAAGAGATTTTTAGAAAGTAAGTTTAAAAAAAAGAGATTTTGGAGAGGATCTAAAAATAGAGGTTTTGGAAAGAAGATTTTCAAAAAGTGATTTGGAAAGAGAATGGAATATGGACTTTTACAAGTCTCTAAATATATCTCACTTTCCTAAAAAGACTCTAATCATAGAAAGATTAGAACCGCTCTAGGATTGTGGTTTTGAAAACAACAAAGATTTGAAAATATGGACCACAATAGTCACTTTAAATATTACAATTTTCTAAAGCAACACTAACCATGGAATGACTAGAATCACTTTAAGATTGTGATTTTTACGAAAATAATTTTAGGATTTACACCCAAAACTTATGTAACACTTTCCTAAAACAATCCTAACCATGGAGTGGTTAGAATCATCTTAAAATTGTGATTTTTGTAAACATGTTTGGAAGAATAAGATTTTAACGCAAGTTTTGAAAGAGATTTTTATACAAATTTTTGAAAGCAAGTTTAGAAAATGATTTTGAAAAGATGCATGAGTATGATATGCACAATGCAAGTAGCGTTGTGAACATACAAGGTTTAGGCTTCATCACATAATCAAGGTGGCTTAATCGACATGGTCAAGGTCAAATTAGAGGAAAGCCCCCGACACGGTGACTTCAACCATTCTTCCTACACATGAATCAGGGATTCCCTTGTTTCAAGCATGCAAGAAAGGGGGAGAAGAAGAAAGGGGATTAAAATAACAAAAAACCTAAATGGGTTAGGAGAGAGAAGAAAGAAGGGGGGAAATTACATAAACGTGAATAGAAAATCAACCTTGTGTCTTCTTTGATTTGTTTGCTTTGTTTGCTTTGCTTGCTTTGCTTCATCGTGATCTTCGAGAGCTTTGAGATTGTAGCACCTTGGGTCTTTAATGGTCAGCTTGGAGGCTCGTATAGGCGCGTATTGAGTATATGCATACCAGGGTTAAAGTCTATGGGGGCTAGGGTTTGAGGAAGCCAAAGAAAGCTATGGTTTGGAGAGAGTTTGAGGGTTGTATTTCAAGAGAAAGAGTTTCTAGAGTTTGATTGCCGACCTTTTTCATGCAAGGAGGAGGCTCTTTATTTATAGATAAAAAATTGACCTGGCACCTGTTATAGTAGCGCTAGGCTTAAAATCCTATTATAGTGGCGCAAGACTATTTTTTAGCTTAGCACCACTACTAGTGGTGCCAATCACTTAGGAAATATTTTAGGACGGCAAGAAACGTATCTTCGACCCTTGATACACAAGACAGAAGATTTGATCGCCTGTCCTAGTGACTACCATGCATTTTTTAGCCTGGCTCCACTAGGAGTGACTCAGGAAGGTTCGGGAATGGTCTGGAAGGCCAGAAATAGGTAGAAACCCTTGAAATAGTGTCCCAAGGGTAACAGACTTGAAAAACAAGGTCAAAATTATCGACCGGGCTATTAGGGGCAAAATGGTCAACTAGACCGGAAAACCACCAGAATGGACTTGGAACAATCCATGAGCGGACTTGAGGGTTAGAAACACTATCAGAGTGCTCTAAGAGAATGTCGGTTTGATACCCAGAGTCAGTGTGGTCGGAAAAAACGACCAGCCTACCAGGGGCAAAACGGTCATTTTTGCACCAGGCTTATCGAAATTAACTTGGAATGTTCCGGGAAGATAATGGAAGGTCGGGAATATTATAAAAAGCATTCTTGAGAGATTACCAGTTTGATACCCAAAGCCGGTGTGGTTCCCGGATGCACCCGGATGCTTAGGGGCAAATTGGTCATTTTGACCAAATGGTCTCAAAATTGGCTCGAAACCCACTAGAAGGCACTTAAACATGCTGGATTGTCTTTGGGACGATCTTGGAAGGGTGGACATACCATTATGAGCACTTAGGTACTTTCTCCAAACACGTGCCAAAAATGGCCCAAGGGCAGCTTGGTCATTTTTCACCGGAATGGGTTAGCAGGCATTGTTGTTGACCTGGATTTTGAGTGTTTCCGTTACTTTGACGGTTTGTGACGAGTTGGTTTCCAAAGGTATCTCGTCCTTTGGTAAACGAGTCACGGCCAAGAGGCGAGTTTGGTCTCATGACATAGGGGGTTTGTTGGCAATTTTCAATGTCGACCTGTTTACAAGTGTTTTCGCCACTCCGACGGTTGCAATATTTACTAGTGGTTTCACCTCTTTGACAGTGTGCGTTGATTCCAAAGACTGCCTAATCTCGAGAAGCTGCTAGGTGGACTTATCGTTTGAAAAATTAACTTTCTCAAAAGACGTGCTGAATAACGAATATTTCTTTATTGGTGGGCTAGCAGGCGTCAAAGGTGGACCGTTCTACCATCTCGGGGACTTCGGGTCTCGTCCTGGTCCACGGGTTTGAAGGGACTTACTGTTTTAAAGAGTTTTCTCAAAAACTGTATCGGATTGAATAGTCTTACCGCCTAAGGGATCAACTTTCTAGAAAGACGAGCCGAATTTAATTTGAGCTAGGATTGGTCTGGAATTGGGTTTTGATCTTGGAATTGAGATTGAAATGAGGACTTAGTGTCTTCAAGAAGACGTGTGCTTACAAATATGTGCCAAAAGGACAAGTAAATGTAGTTTTATCTTGATCTTCTAAGACTATTTTGATTTGATTATAAGCCAAGTACCCATCCAAAAAAGAATGATAAGCTCTACTCGACACCCGCTCTATGACTTGATCAAGGAATAGTAATGGAAAGTGTTCTTTGATGGTGAGTATTAAGACGTCTATAGTCGATGCACATTCACCATCTTATTTAGATCTTAGTGGGTACTAATTCATCTTTATCATTTTTCACCATTATTACTTCAGACTTCTTAGAGACCACTTGAGTATGATATTGGGTAAATAATACCCGCATTGAGAAGTTTCAACACCTCTCCTCTAACTACTTCTTTCATATTAAGGTTCAATCGCCTTTACATTGGCGAACCGGTTGTAAGCACCCCATTTTTGCCCACTCGACAGTCTCCAGTTTGTCCCGACTTGAGTTCAAGATGACCATTTTGCCCCTAAGCATCCGAACGCCTCGGGAACCACACCGGCTCTGGGTATCAACCCAGTAATCTCCTCAGAATGCTTTTTATAGTATTCTCGACCTTCCTTTATCTTTTTCGGATCATTCCGAGTCAATTCCGGTAAACCCGGTCCAAAATGACCGTTTTGCCCCTGGTGGGCCGGTCGCCTTTTTCGACCACACCAACTTTGGGTATCAAACCGGCAGCCTTTGGGAACATTCTAAATAATTTTTCCAAATCTCGAGTCTTCTTCTGGGATATTCCGAGTCCATCCCGGTAACTTTATGGCCCGATTAACCGTTTTGCCCCTAATGGCCCCCTTCCAACAAATTTTGACATCCTTTTTTAAGTCCATTACCCCCAGGACCCTATTCTAAGGGTTCCTACCCTTTTTCAACCTTCTGGGTCGTGCCCGGCCCCTTCAAATCCTTCTCGGACCTTCCGGAGTCCCTCCTAGTGAAGCCAGGCTAAAAACTGCATGGTAGTCATTAGTACAGGAGCCCAAATCTTCTCAAGATACGTTGCTTGCCGACCTTAAAACTTTTCTAAGTGGCTGGCGCTACTAGTAGTGGCGCCAGAAGGCTTTTTGGCTTGGCGCCACTGCAACAGGCACCATGTCATTCTTTTCTCTATAAATACAGAGCCTCCTCCAGCGTGAAAGAGGTCCGCAAACTCAGTCTAAAAACCCTACTTTTCGATATACAAAGCCCGTAGCCTCCCTAAACCCTAGCTTCTTTAGGTTTTCCAAACCCTAGCCTCCATACACAAAACCTAGCCTCCTATACACTCATACACACTCTCATATACTCATACACTAGCCTCAAACCCTCCATTGAAGACTTGGATTGCAACAACTACGAAGCTTTGAAGATCGAAGACAAACTCTCGAAGACTAAAATAAAGACTGGAGCAAGGCAAGCAAAGCAAAGAAAAATAAAGAAGACACAAGGTAGGCTTCCTATTTATGTTTACGCATCTTCCCCCTCTCTCTTTCCTCTGAACCCACTTGGGTTTTCTTTTATTTTAATCCCCCATCTTCTTCCCCCCCCCCCCCCCTTTCTTTCATGCTTGAAACAAGGGACTTCTCGGTCCATTTGTAGGATTAGGCTATTGGAGAGTCATCGTGTTGGGGGCTTTTTTTTAGTCTAACCGGAGACCACGTGGATTCGGCTCCCTTGATTATGTGATGAAGCCTTAACCTTGTATGTTCACGACCCCAATTTGCATTGTGCATATCATGATCTTGCATTCTTTCAAAATTCGTTTTCAAACTTGCATCAAAATCTTCTTTTTCAAAACTTGCTTTCAAAATCACAATCCTAAGGTGATTCTAGCCTTTCCATGGTTAGGGTTGCTTTAGGAAAGTGTTACATTTAAAGTGACCAATATGGTCCATATTTTTAAAATATTGTTGTTTTCAAAACCACTATCTTAAACTAGTTCTAACCTTCTTATGGTTAGAATCACTTTAGGAAAGTGAGATATTTTATATACTTTCTAAAAAATCTCTTCTCAAAAATCTCCTCTTAAAAATCTCTTTTCCAACATGCTTTCCATAAACTCTCTTTAAATTCCTTTCCAAAATTGTTTTCAAAAACTTCCTCCAAAAATCTATTTTTCAAAACTTCTTTTTAAACTCCTTTCCAAAAAGCTCTCTTCAAAATTTATTTCCTAAAAAAACTCCCTAGGTTTCCTTCTTAGAAAACTCTCTCCCTAAATCTCTTTCCTAAAACTCTGTCCTAAAAGCTTCTTCCAAAGTCTTTTTTCTAAAACTCCTCTCAAGTCACTTTCTAAAAACTCCTCTCTACGATTATTTTCCAAAAATCTCCCTTTCTAAAAACTCGCTCTCCAAAAAATGTCTTTTTTTAGAGTCCAAGTTAAACCCTAGAACCCACAATTAGGAAACCCTAATTTCCTTTCTCAAAAACATGATTTTCAATCTTGCCTCAAAACCTAGGTTTCCAAAATCTCATTCTTTACATCTAAATCCTAGGTTTCCAAAACCTATTTTCTACAACTATAGTTTTCCAAATCTAGGGTTTCTAAAACTTCCCTTCCCAAATCCATGTCAAATCCAATCTTCCCTTTAGGAAACCAAATCCAATCTTCCCATTTAGGAAACTAGATCCCATCCTCCGTTTTTAGAAACAAGATCAAAACATCTCTTTCAGAAACAAAATCCAATCCTCTGTTTTAGGAAATATGAATCTCAATCCTTACTAGTCTAAACCTTTCCTAATTCAAATCTTTCCTAATCTCCTACCTTCCTAAACCAAAAGTTTCCTAAACCTAAACTTTTAAATCCTTCCTTAAACTTTAAGCTTTCCAAACCTTTCCTAATTTCGTCCCTTTCCAAATTTCAACTTTTCAAATCTAAGTTTCCAAATCTTTCTTAAACACAAACCTGTCCTAATTTCAAGAATTTCTAAAACTTAAACTTTGAATCCTTCTAAAATTTCCTAAACTTCAAATCTTTCCGAATCTAAAACTTTTAAACTTTCTAAACTCAAAACTTTCTTACTTTCAAAACTTCCCTATTTCAAAACATTCTAGATTCAAAACTTTCCAATTCCAGTACTTTCTTAAAACGAAATCTTTCCTATTTCAAAACTTTCTTAATCCAACACTTTCCTAAATTGAAACTTTCCTAAAACGGAACTTTCCTAATTCGAATCTTTCCTAATTCGAACCCTTCCTAAATCCAATCTTTTCTAATCTTCCAAGTCCAACATTCGAGTCAAATCTTTCTTAATCTCAAGTCCAAATCCTATCTTCCTAAGTCTAGGTTTCCCAAAACTCTATCTTTCTAAATTTAGTCCAAGTTCTCTTCTAAGGGTCAAATCCTTTTTCAAGTTCAATTCTAGGTCTAAGTTCAATCCTGATTTCTTAATCTTCCAATTTGAATTCCAATTCAATTTCTCTTTTCAATTAAAATCTTCTATTTTCTATCGGACTCTTGTCCGAACTACGACTAGCCTGATTCCTCCAAAGGGATATGTAGGCAACCCTCATGGGTGTGGTCACAACCTTTTTCAAGCTTCTATTCCCACAACTTCTTTCAAGTCTCTAATTCTACAATCTTTTTCAAGTTTCTAATTCCATGATCTATTTCAAACTTCCAATTCCAAATTTCTATTTCCAAATCTCTATTTCTAATTTCTAAAACTTTCTAATTTCAAATCTATCTTTTTCAAATTTCTTTTTAAATTAAATCAATTTCTTTCTAAATCTATTTTCCAACTTTTTTTTTTCTTGCATCATGTCTTTTTAAAAATTCTTTTTTAAAGTGGATAGGATTGGACATTTGTTAGTTGAAGACTCTTATAGGTGAATTTAGGGTAAATAGACATGTAAGTACTGCAAGGGCGGGGTAGGGTGATGGCTTAGTGCATCTTTCCTATACGTAACCAACCTCTGAACCTTTTTCGAAAGACCAAAATGGAGTTATTTTTCTAAAAAGGGCTTCAATCTTTTCCAAAGGTTGCTAAACAACCTGTTTTCTTAAAAACCCTCTCTTGAGGAAGTATTTCCAAAATCGTTTTTCAAAACCCTAGGTGTAATTTTCGGATTGTGCTTAGTTTTTAGGTGACCTAACTCACTTTAATCAAGTTAGGTGGTGACTCCAATTGTTTTCTAAAAGCCCTTTATCCAAACCAATTTTTCATTCAAACCTGGTCGCACTCATTCTTCTAGGAGGGTGAGTTCTAACGAGAGAGTACAGTATTTTTCCCGCTTGTGTGTGTATTCCTCGAGTGCAAAAAATTTGGGCATGACACCGGTTTAGCCTCTTCCTCTAAGTATATGCGATCTGTGCAAACTAATGGGCTAATACCATGTAAATCAGTAATTGACCACTCTATAGCTTTGCGGTGCTTTAAAAGCACTTTCTTCAACCGATCCTCTTGGCCTTCAGACAGGCTAAAAGATATCACTATTGGGTAAGATTCACCATCACCTAAACACATATATTTAAAAGTAAATGGCAATGGCTTTCACTCTGGAATAAGAGCTTCCACTTTTGATGGTTCGGGTTTACAAATACTAAGCCCTAATGGCTTAACACATTGGGTCCAATGACTCACAGACATAGTAGGAACACACTCTGTTGCTTCCTCTTTTATCACTGTTTCTTCTAAACACTATATTTGCTCATTCAGAATTAAGGCTCTCTCAAGTGGATCTATTAGGAATTCTCTATTAAAATGTTCTTGTACTAGAATATCTATCATGCTAACCTCCCTAATGTCTTCATACTCTTTCGGTTTCTTACCTACGTGAAAGATATTCATTTCTATAGTCATGTTTTCGAAAAATAAGTTCAACTCCCCGCCCCTACAATGAATAATAGCATTAGATGTTACTAGGAAGGGATGACCTAAAATGACAGAGATTGGAGAATAATCACTTGAGTTTCCCATGGTGTTTAACACTACAAAATCAACTAAGAAGTAGAATTTATCCACTTGGATAAGCACATCTTCCACCATGCCCTTAGGAATCTTAATCGAATGAGTAGCTAACTATAGGGTGATTCTGGTAGATTTCAACTCTCCTAACCCTAACTGTTGGTAAATAGAGTAAGGTAGCAGGTTCATACTAGATCCTAGATCCAGCAAAGTGTTATCAACCCTATGATCTCTAATTATGATTGAATGGTTGGACTCCCCGGGTTCTTGTATTTTGGTGAAAGATTACTTGTAGAACCTCTCTAGCTTCTTAGTTCAAAAAACAGAGTTCTCTTGCAGTGAGTTGTCTTTTAATGGTGCACAAGTCCTTTAAGAACTTTGCATATGAGGGGATCTGCTTAATGACATCTAGGAATAGAATATTGATTTTCACTTATAGATTTCAGAGTTTATTAGTTCTTCCTTTGGTTTAGCTAATCTATGAAGGAATGGGGCACGTGACAAATCCTATATGTCAATGTCTCCTGATTTATCCCTAGACTCCTCTTCCCTAGGCTTCTTTCCTAACTCCTCCACTACCTCTTTAGGATGTTCTCTATCCTCTTCTTATGCTTTTCTACTCTCTTGCTTGTGTTCTCCCTAGCTGCAAACTCTTTACTAGAAATAGTTTTATCTATGGCTTTTTTTGCTTCTTAGGGTGGTTATTGCTTGAACTTGCTCATGATTTGATGGATTTGGATTTATCTTTACACCATGAGCTTATCTATTAGGGTTGGGTAATGGTAGTGCAGGGAATGTGCCTTTTTCTTTGGTCAGTGATTGAGCAAACAAAGTCTTTAACTCTTCTATGGATTTATCAAGTCTAGCATTAGTTGCTTGCTATATCTGTATGAATTGGGCTAAATGATCCTCTATAGTTCTCATAAGAGGAGGTCTATATGCATTTGATGTTGGTGTTCGAAATTGTTGACCTTGTGATTGGTATTGATTAAGAGGGCTATAAAATTGTTGCAATTGTTAGTATTGTTGAGGTGCAGAGTTACCATCATTCCTCCAACTAAAGTTAGGATGGTTCCTCCATCTTGGGTTATATGTAAGTGCATATGGGTTTCCTTGTCCTTGTGGGGTTTGTGTCGGTTTACTATAAAGAGCAATGACTTTTACTTGACCATGCAACACTTCCCTAAAGGTTGGAATTGTGGGACACTGATCCATTCCATGTTCATTACTATAACAAACACTACAATTAACCTGAGTCTTTTGCTCAACAACTGTAATTTTTTTTTTTCATTTCTAAGGCCTCTAATCACTTAGTCAATGTGGCTATCTTTGAACTATCTTCATCTAAGTTCCTTAACGGGTACATAGTGTCTGTCCTTGGGTTATTTCTAATCTTAGGATTTTTAGTCCCTATGGTGTCCCAATCTCTCGCGTTGCCTCTGTCCGATGCTCAAGGAACAACTTTTTTAAAAACTCGGCTTGAAGGACATTCCATGATGGAATAGACATTAGCCTTAAAGAATTCAGCCAAATTTTAGCTTTATTCTTTAATGAGAATGAAAAAATTTGGGACGAATGGTCTCGACAGAGCATGTATTATCAAAGCACATGTTACAAACCTCTTCAAACGCTTTAAGATGAGTATATGGATTTTCAAAATTCATCCCATGAAATGGTGTGATTAGTTGCATTATACCTAACTTAAGATAGAATGTATTTTGGTCAGGGAGTAAGATAATGCAAGAGTTTGGAGTATGTCTTTGTGGGTTAAGATAATCTCTCATAGTTCTCTGTGGTGGTGCATGTATTTAGGGTTGTGGGGGTTGCATGTTATTATCCCCATCCCTATTCTCATTATTACCCAATAAGTGGGTCATTTTAAAGTCTATTGGTATTGGTGTAATATCGGGAAGAATTCTAAACCAAGTGGCGTAAACAAGAGGAGTTGCTCTCAAAAGTCTACCTGAACTATTCCTCTGCCAAACTGACATGCAATGCAATGCAAATAAATGCCCCAATCTGCTACAATAGTGAAACATATATTAAACGATTTAAATTTCCAACCAAATCAGCAGTTTCCACATAAAATATCCACCGATTAAATTTCCAACAAAACTAGCAATCTTCGCATAAAATAACCACCAATTTGTAATTAAACCCTAAACCTCCTCTAATCCTATCTCCTCTAGAAAAAAATAAAATTTATCTAAAAGAAACTAGTAAAATAAAGAAAAGAAAATCTAATATTCTCACAGATAGTAGGGATGGAACGTGGTTACCCAATTGAGCGATTGAATTTTCTCGTGGTTGTAGTTTGATGGTGAAGCTGTTTCTGTAGGAATCAATTCCTCTCAAGTTCGTTTGCTTTGTTTTCGTTATGTATTTTTTTAGTTATTTTTGCCCTACTTGTTTTTCTTACCTTAGCTTATTTGCTTTGTAATGTCCCCGGCAATGGTGCCAAAAACTAATCGTTCCTGAATAGTATAATTTATATCTGTTAGTGAGCGATTGCAATACAATAATAATATCTCGGTGAGTTCGAGGTTAATCCACAGGGGACACAAGAATAAACTAGGCTAGCAAGATCTGCAATCAGAACAAAAGAATAACAAACTCAGAATTAAATGAAATCAAGCAAGAAAGCTTCCAAAAATAAAATAAAATAATCAGTTGTTGTAGATGATTGGACTAAATTATCAAACAATAAAATTAAACTAATTTTTAAGGATTTTTTAAAATAATATAAAAAGTCTTGGCAGGGTTTGATCTAGTAATAAGCCTATGAGTAGGTTCCCAAGATAGTTTTGATTAATTAGACACAATCAATTGCTAAACAATTAAAACGATTCCAAATTTATAAAAGAAAAGGTCTTGAAATCGATTGATCCAATCAATTGTTTCAACCAAATTTTAATGGAGGCTTTTAATAACTCAAATCATTGACTACATCGTGAATTTTTTATTCGAAAGATTTAGCAATAAAAATAATTATTTTTTAGCAATCAAACGTGGAATAAATCAGGTTTAGAATCATAGATGCATACCATCGATTTGTTGCCAAGTGTAATCAAACATTCAGATTTTCATAAATATCTACTCTAAATTGAATCAGTTTAAGAATAAAAAATGCATAACATTGATTCATGCAGTAGTATTACCAAACATAGTCAAACATCTAAGGTTTCGTAAATATCTAGGGTTTGATCCTAAAGAATTTAAGAAGAAGGAGAAGATAAAAATATTGAAATCCAATTTATCTCTATTGTTCATCCAAAATCTTCAATTGATATTCACAATTGATTCCAACATGGAATCTAGCTACTTAAAACCATAATAAATAAGCAAAATATATATTGAAAAGCTTAATCTAATTACAGAAATTAAAACCATATGAAAGCTATGTAAAATTCTATTATAAACTACTCTTGAAACTTTAAAAAAAAATGTAATAATGAAAAAGCCCCCAAAACAAGTTACATACCCAGCTTATATACGCAGCAGAAAAATAGAAAACCCCACGAACCATTTGAATGGCCTAGCCCACCATTCGAACGCCCTATTCAACCGTTCGCACGCCCTTCAAATGGACTTCTAATGGTTTTTATGCTCTCTGAATCTCTCAAATGATTTCAAACCTGGTCTTAACGAGATTTCATTTAACGTACCGTTCAAATGCTCATTGTGTCCATTTGAACACTCCTATCAGCTATTCAATGGCTGATGTCATGCGTTTGTACGCTCTATTTGACCGTTCGGTCGGTTATTCCTCTTTTTGTGCAAATTTGTCATTTTTAAGTTAGATTCCTGTTTACACAAAATAAAACAAGTTAGTAACGAGTTAGGACTACAATAATATAATTAAATCTATTCTAAAACTAACAAATAACTAATTAAGGTATGTAGATTTTACTTTTAGAATGCAATCAAGTTCCTTTATAATTAGCTTGTTTCTGTTTCTAAAATCTCCAGATGATAAAGAATTCGTGGCTGCTGTGTTTGCTGAGGCTCTTTTAGATTTGGGACCAGCTGGTAAGTGCTTTTCAGTGCGATTACTATGAATTTTGGTTCCCAAATTAGAGAGGTACTTGTTCTTTCGAACAGGAGCTGTACTGACCAGCTTAAATTACTCGTTGGCAATTGCTTCCATCCTCCCCTTTCATTTCCCGCTGCATAATTGTCACGTGACTAACAAAATCTAGTTGCCAAAAGTATGCCTTTAGCGGCATAAGCAACAATGGTAGTAAAAACAGTAAGCTAGAACCATTGGTGACCAAAAGACCTCTTCACGAAAATTATTTAGGGAAATGATTTGGAACCATCGTTATGTAGATTTTGAAACTAAATGTCATGTCATCACGAAAAAAAAAATTTTGAAAACTCTCTAGAAACTCAGTTATCATAATTTTTATTATTATGCAAACTATCAAATCTTATACTTTTCACAATAGTATGTAATCATTTTTACAAGTTTTTATAGATAATATATAACATTAGTATTTTAATTGAGAATGAAAGTATTTTAATACTTTATATTGCTATTTTTGGAGTATTAGTGAATTTTTTTTGTAAATATCCTATTTCAGAGATTCTTATTTTTTATAATATTTTTAGACTATTGTTTCTCATTTCTCTTTCCCCTATTGGTAATTGTGATATGGAATGCAATGTATTGCTAGAGAGGGGACCAAAAGTGGTTTGGTTTGGTTTCGGCCAAATGGGCCTAGGCTACACCAAAAGGGACTTCTTAAGCCTCAATGGGCAATATCTTAACAAGATAAAATTGGTTATGCTTATTTTATGAACCAATCATAGACATAGGTTATACTTAGGGGACTTAACCATTAAGCCATTAAAGTTGTTACTTTAGACTCAAAATTTTTAAGCCCACAAATTTTTTTTTAAAATTTTACGTGCCATAATTAAGGCCCTAAATAATTTTTATATTTTTTTTTCAAAAAATCTCCCCATCAAAATTAGAAATAGAAAGACATGTTAAAAAAAGAAAACCTAAAATCAACAATACTCATTAACTTAAGAGAAAACATTGGCTGGATAAAAATATATTATTACAAATTACTTTTACCAATATAAAAACTTTCAAATGTTTAAACCAACACAACATTTCATGGGTTATTTAAGGTTGTCTTTTTAGGCTTCACGTTGTCGTCTTGAGTAAGGTTCTGGTAATTAGATTGATTAGCACTAATTGTCATAAGGTTAGTTGACGTGTCAACTCGTCAATTAATAAAATCAAGAATGGAGAGGATTTCATCTATTTTTGTAGTTACTTTTAAAGATATGAATGGTAGTTATAGTGTAAATATTAGGTATAGTTGTTATACTATGTCATCATATTGATATTGCATAATAAATCAATAAATTAAAATCACATATTAATGCAAATCTTCTTCATCAATACGGTTGGATTTTAAAATTTTTTTTTTTTTTTACTTAAATCAAGACGAAATCTTGATAATCAAGATTTAACATAGTTATATCATTACAATACATTTGTCCCTTATACCACATTAATATGATGAAAGAATACAATTATGATTAATATTTTCTGGTGGTTATGACGGTAGCGTTCAGTGCCGTTCATTACTTTCGAAGAAAATATTCAAAGTTTCTCTACGTGGGCCATGTCCTGTTGAGTTGGTGAAGAAGATATGTATCCGTGGTCTTCTAGAGATCTAGATTTTTCTTTTGGCTTGTTTCCAATATTCCAACGAGGTCATTTCCAGCAGATTATTTGCTTTTTAGTAATCGTCTTCTTCTCTTTGAGAGGTTTATTACTACCTAAGGCATATATACAATACAACACCACGTGGATACAAGTGATCTGTAATGTAAAATTCCAAAAAATAATTAGATAGTGGAATTTAGTCCAGCAATATGTGGTTATAGAGTCGACTCACCATCCCTTCTTCTAGGGTCTGACTCTACAATGCAAGGGCAAAGTAAACTCAGATCTAAAGGGAGCAACTACCACTCTCAAAATTTTTAAAAATTTAATTTTTACCTATAATTTTAAAAATAATTTTTTGATCTGCCTCTTGAAAATTTATAAATGCCCAAATAACTATTATGCTTTAAAGTCCGTTATACTTATTATATATATACATATATATATAAGTTCCTTCTATATATATATATATATATAAATCAAGTGTCCTATTATTAATTATGAAAAAAATTCTTCAAGTTATGAGTAATTATTACTGCCCTAAATGAATTTTTTGGCTAAACCAATATTTCAATATGCAGAGAGAAAGGGTTCCACAAAAAACGTCATCATCAATAGCCAATATCATATACAAGTTATGACAGCTAATATCATGATCCTTCTAAAACAACCATCATTGATGAAACTCCTTAAAGCTTCTCATAACTATATTTACTATGTTCATGTGATTCTCTCTCTTGTTAGTCTTACATTTTTAATGAAAAAAGTTACTAGTGAGTGTGAGTGCAACTACTATTGTTATGTGATAAGAGGAGAAAGCTACTTACTCATATGTGTGAAAGCTACCATCTCCATGTGTTTCAATTTAAGCATTCTTGGAAAGATAGGGTTGGAATTTCACTGCAATTGTTGAGGGGAAGTTCTTGAATTTAGAGTATGGGATGAAATCGATTTAACTTCTAGGTTATGAAATTCTTCATGTGTTTCTTCATGATGCGTTATTCTTGATCAGGCCTTAAACTTACATTCTCATTGATCTCAATGAAGTTCTTGCATTCTTCATAAATTGTCGTGGAATGCTTTTGATTACTTTATGACCAATTGTTCTGTTTTTTGTGATCTTTGAGCATGTTTGATGTTGATTTTCTCACACTAATGTCATCATGAGACTCATAGGGTATATTTTATGTTTTGATGATAGACATACTGATTCCTAGACAATTAGTTTAAACTTTTTTTAGCTTTTCTACTGTTTTAAGCTTCTTTGCTGACTTTGCGAGACCTCGCGCCCGTGAAAGCCAGATTTGGGAGTTCCCTTTTTAAAACCCGTAATGCCTTTATTTCTTCACTTCTCAATTCCTCTTGTGGTAGCGACAAAAGATGACTTTCCTAGGGTCTCATGGTTTGTTGTTGTTGGTTGCCCCACCTAGCCTTTAGTTTTGTTTTGCATTTGTTGATGTGGTTAGTTGTGGATGTCTTTTTGGTTATTGGTCTTGATGTGTTGATGAGCACTTTTGTTCAAGGTTTGATTCTCTTCTAGCCTTTTAGGCAGTTCTTTTTGTATAGTGTACTTTGGTCCTACTTTAATATCATACTTGTTTATTGTTATCTTGTGTTTCTCTTCTTTTTATTGCTTGCTTTGATAATTTGTTCCTAAAAGGGAGATATATATTGTGAGATTACAATGTATTCTTGCACTTGATGGGTTCCTTGTTTAGTTTATAATGTGCAGGTATCAGAGTTTGGAACACTTGGTGTATGATAGACAACATCCTTATGTTTGTGAGTTGTGTTTTACTATAAAGCCATGAGCTTATTTGTAATTCGCATTCTAGCATAGGGTTTTGATCACGAAATCGTCAAAGGGGGCGATCATATAATTGGCTAAATTTCATAACCAGTGTTTCTCTTTGTAATTTGAGATGTTAGAGAGTCTATCACAAGAATTTGGGATGTTCTTAATGTCTGTTCATTTGAACTCATTCTAAGAGAGTCTTGGATGGTATATAAGGTGATTGAAATTCAACTTTGACAAATTTCGGTAGAAGAAACAGATTATGTTTATGCTTTATTAAAAACTTCAGTAGACTTCGACAAAAGAAATAAAGAAGTCCCTATTTGGCAGTTTAGATCTTGCTAGACTTTGACAGGCCTCCCTGCCGCGAGGTGCATGAGATTTAAACCTAGGAAAGCGAGTTGCCTAGCTCTTTGACCTATTGCGCACACCTCCCAAAGTCTAAATAGGTGCGCCCCTATTCAAAATACACAAAAGAGAAGATCTCTAAACATCTTAAGAGACTACGATTGATTCTTAGCAACAAATCTTCTTCAACACCATTGAAGAGAACTGAAGTCCTGAAGGAGTTCGAGACGAGAAATCCATACTAAAGGAATCTGTACAGTGGTTAAGCACGGTAACGGTGTATCGAGGAGTCGAGCAAGTTCAAGTCAACTTAGTGATCGAGGGGTCGATTGGGGATTAGATTGTAAGTGATCTTGTAACTGTTTGACATTAATTTTTAGTGCATGATCTTTGTCCGGCGAAGTGGACACGTGATTTTTTCTGGATTTGGGTTTTCACAGCAAAAATATCATGTATTGATTGCATGATTAGTTTGTCTCCTTATTTATCTTTGACATACATTGTAATTGCACATAACCATAGTCATACCTATTATAGAATTGCATCTGTAATCTTTCTTTTGCAAAGATATAGACAAGGCTAACGTTTTTCAAAAAGAAAAAGGAGAGAGTATTCTCTTTGAGATAGAATGAAAAAGTGGTGCATTAAATCTTCAATGGTCTGCTGGTTTATGTACCTCAAATAGAACTTAGAAGATTTTCTTATTGTCTTCTTACTTCTGTTACTATACTCATGGTACTTGCTTACAGTTGCTACATGTCTGCAGAATATGTCATTTATGAACAATTCTTTGTGAAATCGGACGTATTTAGTTTTGGAGTCTCAACTCTAGAGATCATAAGTGGCAAGAAGAACAGTAGCTTTACCAATCAGACCATGCCGAGAATATTATGAGCTACGTGAGTCAAAATAATAATTCTAATTATTCTTCTTCTTCTTAGGGCCAATATCCACAACTCATATATGATGAATTCTTGCAGGCTTGGAAACTCTAGAGGCATGGAACACCCTTGGAACTGATGGATACGAATCTGGAAGGGTCTTATTCAAGAAGTGAAGTCCCCAGATTCATCCATATTGGCTTGTTGTGTGTCCAAGAAGATCTGGATGCTAGGCGGTCCATGGCAACGGTAGTTCTAATGCTCAATAGTGACTCTATTCCTCTGGCAGTTCTTAAACAACCTGCATTCTTGGCTAGCACCAAAACAGGATCGAATTCACCAAATGGCCTAGAGTGAGATCAGTCCCCAACCAACTGAAAGCCAGAATATGAAAAGTCTAGGCCACGTTAAATATTCAAGAATAGCTCATATGGTGTGTGAGATGGATAACCTTAAACTCAGCAAAAATTAAATATGTAATAGTGTTTTTACTTATTCACTTGTCTCTGTAACTCTGTTACCTCATTCCTCTTTTATAATTATGGTTGTAGCCATAGGCAATATTTTGGAGTCCTAACATAATGTTGAGTATGTTTATAACTTAACTCTGTCAAAAAAGTCAAATTTACTGAAAAAATAAAAGCGTGCTTTTTGTTACAAAATAGTGTTGACTGGTGGATGACCTTCACCAAACATGTGATTAATCTACCACTATATTTGTCTATATAAACGAAAGAGAGAGAGAGAGAGAGAGAGAGAGAGAGAGAGAGACAGAAAAGAGAGAGAGACAGAAAAGAGAGAGAGAGACAAAAGAGAGAGAAAAGAGAGAAAAAAAAAAGAGAGAGAGAAAGAATAAGAAAAAAGAGAAGAAGGAAAAAGCAAAGAGTATAGGTAAATTATTTCAATTTCTGTTGTCTTTATCTTTTGTCTTATGAAAGCAATACATGCTTGGGTGATCAAGAAGATCTATCCCCATAGTTCCAGAAGAACTAGTTAATTATTATTTGACAGTTCCAGAAGAACTAGTTTTATTATATACTGTGTTTGATATTTTGCTTGCTTCAATTTCATTTCGTTTACAACACGTTATCAGTATGATACTTTAAGTACTTTGTGTTCTTCCTTCATTTTATGTGTAAGTTATCTTCATTTTGAATTCTTTACTATTCACTCAATTCGCATGAATAGTATGAACAATAGTTTAACTATTAAGAATAATAGTATTTCTTTTGAAATTTTGTTGCTTCATTTCTCCCAGGTCTTGCATTTTTTGCCTATGATATTTATAGATCTAGAATCCATTTTCCAATACATTTCCATAGACATGAAACTTGATTATATTTTGATGTCTAGATTAAAAGTTACAATGGAGACAAAAATAGTGATATTATATATATATATATATCAATCAAATGAACTCTACTATTCATTCTACTATTCATGAACAGTGATGAAAGTAATTGCATAGTAATTATATAAAATAATATTTAATTAATAAAACAACAATACTTGTCACAGTTCTATCTGTAGTCTTTTATCATAATACCCACCTAACATTAATATGTTTGGTAGAGGTTTCACATGATTAGTAGTGTATGATTGTCATATTTTATTATATACATATTTAGATCATTCCAGAAATAATGATTTTAGAAATACAATGAAAGAAAGCAAACACTCTTATAGAATATTTATTAAGGCCTGCACACAGTTTATTTAATTATTGTTATTTTATAAGGACAGCTTGCCGCCTACTACTACTTTAATTTATATTGCTGCTATTATTTAACTATGTTTGTTATGAACGCTTTCTAATTTGATTTACCATTGTGTCATCATTGAATGTTTCAAAAGCTTATTATGATTAATGCACCTAGAGTTGCCAAATAATCAATAAATGCACTTGGAGTTGCAAGATTATAATTGAATACAACTAAAGTTGCAAGACAATAATTTAGTGCACCTGCAGTTGAAATGACAAGAATGTAGTACAGTATTGCCAAATAAAAGAATGAGTACAATTTTTATTATTCAAATAAGTCCAAAATGAAAAAGATATGGAAGAAACCTTCCTGATGAAGATATAATAGAAAAATATATTTACATTTTATGCCTCGAACATGCTCCAGAAGTAGTAATATCGAGAGTGTTAATTCAGACCACCATTCTGAAATAATATATTGTATTCCAATGGCACATCGTGTAAAGATAATGAAAGATAAAGGTAAACAGTTCAATAGTTCCTATTTATATGTACTATTTACATTACTATTTATAAGTCTCACACTCTTTTGATTTTGTTCCTCATTTTCTTCTTATATTTTCATTAGTATTATATGTATTAATTCATGAGGTGATAAGTGAATGATATGGATCTAACGTAGTGTAGTTCACTCAATCGAGTGCTATAATTAACTGATACATGTGGCCAATGTTATATCATTCCCTGAAGTGAATGTACTTTTATTTGATAATCATGAATATTGTCACAGATGTGATTACAATGTAATAACCTTTGAAATTATGGAGATATCCTGAAGGTTGTAAATGCCACTAGAAGTGGAATAATGTGAGCAAAATAAAATAGAAAAATGTTTGCTGAATAAACCTTCTAAGAAGTATGAAGATGTTTAATTGGTTACGTACCTATAGTACGCTGATTAAATATTTAATAGATTGCTATGATAGAATAATTTTGATAATGAAACATTATATTAATTTTGCATTTAAAGGCATGGATCATAACAATGCGTCAATTATTACAAATATGAATAGGAAAGATATATGTCTAGCAGACATTATTAAAACGCACACAATTCTTTGATATGGTGTAAACTTAACATTAGCTGAAATTAATGTTAAAATAATATCAAGCATTACAAATTGATTAAAGGCTCCAGACGAGCTAAGCTTTAGAAGAGTTATGCTTTATAAGTGCTAACATAATATGGTCAAGAGGAATAAAACTCTATATTGATGATGCATTCTTTTCTAGTTTAAGTGCAAGAAATTTGCTCAACTCTTACAGATGTTTTTATTTTATTTCTATTATATTAGGAGCATATGATGAAAAACAATATAGCAATGAAGGTAATAAAAAATATCTTTCTTTACATTTCTCTTTTCATGCTAGAAGTATATAATAGAGAAACTTTTTGTTTTTCTTCTAGGTTATATTATATTAGGGATCATCTACAGTGAGAAACTAGAATTTTTTTGATCCAAAAGATATTTGTACTGAGAAATTACCTGAAATGATACAACAGAAGCATTTATGGAGTACCTGTAGTAACAACATATGAAGTAATGCACCAGAAGTGATTTGATTCCAAAAGAATTCTATATTTTGGTCACCCGGGATTAACAATAATACGTCCAATAATTGACAATTTTCATGGACATCCGCTAAAGAACCAGAAGATTCTTTTTGCCAAATAATTATATGGTTACTCTGTAATACTAATATATCTCTCATTATGCATATATATACAATGGTTACATCTTTATTTACTTTTAACTCTTATATTTTTCGAATAGTCATTATGTTGCCTTAGTTTTTCCACCATTAGGGGGAGATAAAAAGTAGTGTGATCCTCAAACAAGTCGATGTGAATCTGAAGGTTACAAAGAAATTATTTACTCATATATGATTACAAATCAATTGCCTGAAGCATTCACCGACACAAAGACGATAATCAAATCATATCTATACCAGCTATTAATACTACAGCATATATTAATGTCCCTGTAGGACAATATATTGATATCCCTGTAGGATTAGATGTTCATATAATAGCATATAATTTTAAAGCGCTTAAAGTGTGAGAGGAATGTCGGTGTAAAAATTGAACTCTCAGAAAGAGGAAAGCACAACAAAATGAACACCTTCTTGAAGAAGGAACTCTTGAAGAGCAATTTCCTGAAGATGAAAATAAACCTCCAGACGAGGACTTTCCATTATCTTAACTCTCTGAAGAAACTCTTGTAAAAGAATTCCCAAAAGAGAAATCTCCTGAAAATATATCTCCTGCAGAGGAAATGGTACTTGAAAATAATGAGATCTCAATGAATAATAATGAGAATACAAAAGAACAATAGAATAGAAATAACGTTGTTATTGCCAACATATTTCTATTTAAAGTGACTCTTGCAATTACCAGAAGTAATGAAGAGACTAAACCACAGATAGTCGACAAATGTCGATAATATGATCGATCAAAATGAAAAGAAATTACTGAGTTAGAATTAAACTTATTAGCATCATGTAAAGTATGTGAACTTGTAGTTCCAACACCAGAAGATGAAAATATTGGACTTGTAGTCCAAACACCAGCAGATGTTGGACCTGTAGTCTAAATACCAGAAGTTGTAAGTATTTGGACCAGTAGTCCACCCACCTGAAGATGTAAAACCGGTTTGATACAAATGGGTATTTGTGCAATAAGAAAATAGAATAGTGCGATAGAGAGTACGACTCGTACCAAAAAGTTTCTCGCAGAGACTTGGTATGGACTATAATGAGAATTTTCAGTCTCAAAAGAACTAGATATGTATCTAATGAATGCATAACAGCCTATTTCTATGGTGGATTAGGTAATGATATACATATGAAAATTAAAATTAATTGAAACAGATACCTTGAAGGTTATATTCTTCAAGCTTCAACAATATATGTATGGGTTAAACCAATCTGGACGCAGATAGTACAATTATCAAAATAAAGATATATTGAAAGAAGGATATGTGAACAGTAAAATCGTCCATGCCTTTTTATAAGAATATGAATTGATGATTATTGCAATATATGTTGATGTTGTTGGATATTATTGGTACTCTTCAAGATATTACAAAAGCTACAAGTTATTGAAAATTTAAATATCTTGGGAGAACAAATTATTGTCTTGTCTTGCAGATTGAGTATTTTTATTCATCAGTCGACATATACAGAAAAATGTTATATTGAACAAGCTCATCCATGAAATTCTCTAATGGATGTCTGATCACTTGATGTATAGCAAGATAGCTCATTTCTGTTTTCGAGAAGATGGTGACAAACTTCTTGGTCCTGAAGTACCATATCTTAGTGCAATAGGTGCTCTTATGTATTTTGTAAATTGCACAAAACTTGATATTACATTTTTTGTAAATTTATTAGTAAGATATAGTTCTGCACCAACTTAGAGACATTGGAAAGGGGTGAAGCACATATTTCGTTACCTCCGAGGAACAATATATTTGGGTTTGTTCTATTCAAAGGGACCAAAATAAGAGTTAGTTGGCTATGCAGATGCTGGCTATCTCTCTGATCCACATAAAGCACAATCACAAGCCGGCAAGTTGAGAATGCATTTGGTTGAAATCTATTATCCAATATATTCAAGATAGCTGCAGATTATCCTCAATCAAAGATACCTCAACAATATTATATGAAGATAATGCAGCATGTATTGCACAAATCAAGGGAGGCTACATCAAATGTGACAGAACCAAACATATATTGCCAAAGTTCTTTTATGCACATGAACTTTAGAAAAACGGTGATATTGATATCCAACAAATACGTTCAAGTGGCAACTTGGCAGACTTATTTACTAAAGCACTCCCAACTGTAACATTTGAGAAATTGGTACACAACATTGGCATGCGTCGTCTTAAAGCTCTGAACAATTAAAGCTAGAAACTTCAATTTCATACCAGATGTATGAATGAGGGGAAGTCACAGACTGTACTCTTTTTCCTTCCCCAACAGTTTTTTTCCCAAAGGGTTTTTCTTAGCAAGATTTTAACGAGACAATTTTAGAGCACCTATTTTTCTTTTGCTACGGTTTTTATGAGGTTTCTTGTGACGGTCATCCAAGGGGGAGTGTTATAAAATAGTGTTGACTGGTGGATGATCTTCACCAAACATGTGATTAATCTACCACTATATTTGCCTATATAAACAGAAGAGAGAGAGAGAGAGAGAGAGAGAGAGAGAGAGAGAGAGAGAGAGAGAGAGAGAGAGAGAGAAGAAAGAAGAGAGAGACAGAAGAGAGAGAAAAAAAGAGAGAGAAAGAAGAAGAAAAACGAGAAGAAAGAAAAAGCAAAGAGTGTAAGTACGCTATTTAAATTTTTGTTGTCTTTATCTTTTGTCTTATGAAAGCAATACATGTTTGGGTGATCAAGAAGATCCATCCCCATAGTTCCAGAAGAACTAGTTAATTATTATTTGACAGTTTCAGAAGAACTAATTTTATTATATATAGTGTTTGATATTTTGCTTGCTCCAATTTCATTTAGTTAATAACACTTTTAACCTTTTGTTTTTTTTTTTTTTGGGTCAGGTGCTTTTTAACGTTAACTAATATCTGTACCTAGAAATTTGGCCCACTCGACCAAGTTCGTCCTTAGGGCCGCTTGGGCTGAGCTTGCTTGGGCTTCTACCATAGTATGGGCTGTGCTAGGCCATACCAAAATCAAAAACTCCACACCCAAGCCTAACCCGTGGCCCTTTGTGGTATTGGGCTTATGAGCGGCTTGGGCTTGGCCCGGTTTGTGAGGGCTAGGCTGGGCCAATTGTGCCTAGCCCATTTTTAAATTAAAATCTTTAATGCATTTTTTTGTAGACATTGTATCAATGACATTAAAATTTATGAATTACAAGATGAAAATTTCAAGGGTATAACTAACATGGTGGAGAAAATTGGATTACTACAAGTTTACAAGTCAAGTATATCCCCTCTAGTTATAGTTATATTTTGTTTATGGGTGGGCTTTAGACTTATGGGCTCTGTGGGTGCCACCTTCAGACTTGGTCGAGTCCCAGAATGCCTTCCACTCATAGAGGGTTTGGGCCTAGGCGGGCTTGGACAGGCCTTGGTCCAAATTTACATGCTTATCTATTCCAATTGTATTGGGATAGCCATTACCATGAGCCTTGTGTAGTGCTAAAGATGTTGCGTCTCATGAATATAAAATACAAAAATAGTTTTTTTGCATGTGAGTAAAATTACGTATATTTGACTCTTTCCAAATCTTACAGTGAGAATTGATCTACTTATCAGTGCGTGTCAACTCAGCAGGAGTGGTTAGTAAGCGTATACATAGCGTTACTTTAAAATTTTAGTACTCTGAGAAAGTTTTGCGCTGAAAACTAAATACTATAGAAAGTTTTGAGTGCCTTAACATTCTTTTATCAATATTTAGCGTGTTTAGGGAGGAAGATATTTGGAAATGGAAGGTAGTCATTTTTTTTTCTTCATGAAAAATGATATTTCTCGTCACACGAAAATTGGCATTCTGTCAACTCCTTAAATGTACTGTTCATGCTCCCTTATATTTTGTAGTTAACAAATTGGAAACTTAATTAATATATAATGGCGGCCTAGTGGTTGGCTTGTCCTCATATATACATAGTATGTTGGTAAATACCAATGCGAGTAAATCATCTGGGTGCCATAATTTGTCCAATCAAGTCAGCCAGCCTTTCAGGAGTGACATAGACTTGGGGCTCATTTCTCTAATAGGAAGGACGAGGACATAAAACTTGACCATCTATTAGAGGTAGATAAATCATGCGGTAGGAATTCAGATAGGTAGAGTATATGATAGATGTTTCGCGACTAAAACTATTGGTAGGTAAAATATTAAATGTGAATTTATTTATAGAGAGTTTGTATTGACTCTCAACATTCCTCCTCAACACTCCAGTAGTTGTAAACACTTATACAGGACTCTAAACGAGTCGAGCCGAGTAATAGGTTCTTCAAATTTTGTTTGATAACCTTAACAAGTTCAAAATGTGTTCAATCTTGATTTACTTATTTTACAAGAGGATTTCAAATAAACTTTAATCGGGATGAGCTCGAGTACCTTGATTTTTTTGTGCATTAAACTTATCGAACAAAGTTTAAGCCTAGCTCATGAAATTTTCGAGCTTAAAATGTGTTACATAACAAACCTGATCTTGAATGAGATTTTCATGAGAAAAACACAAGCCGAGCTTGAGGAGCTTAGTTTATTTTACTGGCCTACCTTTATATGAAGCAAGAGTTTCATTACAGTTTGGATGTCTCTAGAGTGACTGATATGCCAATGCAGTGGATGTCTTATATATACCAGGAGAAAGTTCATTTTAGCATTGTCCATGTTAGTTGTATCATGAGCTGTAGTAAGGACTTATTTAGCTTAGTCTTGACATCATTCTTGGAACACTGTAATCCAAATGGTCATTAATGAACGAGGATTTGTGCACTGATTAAGATTGATTTATTATATGTTAGGGTCTCTATTTTTTATATAACATTGTCAACATGTATTTTTATGACTTAGGAAATGTTGATCAAATTTTAAATTTAGGTATGCTTTTACTTATATTCTTCTTTTTATAATTTAGTTTACTTTTTAGTTACACATTGACGAAATATGTTGATTTTTAGTAAATTGATAAAACAATAAGTTAATATAAAAATAAATTGTTAAATGACCCCATTGAATAAAAATTATGAAGCCGGTACTTTCTACAAGGACAGAGACGTTCTGAGACCATGGGCTATGGTGCCTCTTCAAGTCGGAATTCTGACTTTCGAATTTAAAGAACAATTGAAAGCCATTGCAAAGCCCAACCCTTGGCAGTTTCGTAGCACCTTCAAATGGAACCTTGTCAAATGAAATGGGAACCACAATGCCGAAACATGAGCTCGAGAGGACGACAATATTGACTGTTGAAAATTTAGTACTCCAGAAAATTTTGTATTGAAAACCAGTACTCCAGGATGTTATGAGTGCTTTAACTTTCTTTAACCAGTATTTAGGGAGGAAGATATTTGAAAATGGAAGGTAGCCATTTTTTTTCCTTCATGAAAAATGATATTTTTCCTCACACGAAAACTGGTATTCTGTTACACTCCTTAAATGTACTGTTCATGCTCCCTCATATTTTGTACTTAACAAATTGAAAACTTGATTAATGCATAATACCACGAGGGGTGGCCTAATGGTTAGCTTGTCCTCACATATAAGTAGTATGTCTGTAAATACCAACGCAATTAAATGATCTAGGCGCCATTATCTGTCCGATCGAGTCCGCCAGCCTTTCGGAAGCGTTAATAGTCTTGGGGTGTCCTTTCTTTACATGTTCTAATGGGAAGGAGGTGGACACAAAACTTGACCATCCATTAGAGGTAGATAAATCATGCGGTAGGAATTTAGGTAGGTAGATTATATGATAAATGTTTCGCGTCTAAAACTATGGTATGTAAAACGTAAGTGTGATTTTATTTATAGAGAGTTTGTATTGAGTCTCAACACTCCTCCTCAACACTCTAGCAGTTGTAGACAGTTATATAGGACTCCAAACGTGTCGAGCCGAATTAAGTAGTAGATTGTTTGACTTGTTTAATATTCGAGCTGATCTCAAATAAGCTTTAATCGAAACTGTAAGTGTATGTAATTGGCTATATTTCGTGACAGATTTTCTTTGATGTATTTTGGGGTCGTATGTTATCAATCATAATCATTCGGAAGAGATTTCATGCCTATTTGTGCAAGCTCAAGCTAAGAGAGTCTTGTACGATACCTTTTGGCTATTGTTGGGGCTCTTGAGAGATGTCGATGGAGTTCGAGAGATTTCGAAGGTAAAAACAGTGTATTGGCTGAACATCATGGACCTCGCAGGATGTCGCGGGAGCTCGAAGGTAAAAGCAGTGTGCCTGTAGTTTGGTGTTGGACCTCGTGGGACTTCACGGGATGTCGCAGAAGCTCGAGGCAAAAACAGTGAGCACGTCAAATCTGGGATTGAGCTCGCTAGAAGCTCGTGGGATACTCGCGAGAGTGAGCGACACTTCACTAGATGTCGTGGGATCTCGTGGGAGCGAGCTGTGCGAAGTCTGAAGCCTTAGGAATCGCGCCACTAGGGTTTTTTTGCCCCTATTTAAACCCTAGCACACTTTTCCAAGTATTATCTGAGCCGCCACATTGAAAACTCCTAGAAAGAAGTATTCCTAACATTTCTAGAAGCTCAGAAACAAATCTTAGCAATAATCTTCTTCAATCCAAGTGAAGAGATCAAGGGCCTTGATGGAGTTCAATGCGTGAAATCCGTTCTAAGGGGATCTAAACAGTGGTCAAGCATGGAGACAGTGAATTGTGGATACAAGCAAGGTCAAGACAATCAGTAGATCATGGAGTTGATAGGTTTTGATTGTAAAGAGTCTTGTAACTGTCTGAACAAGGAAATATAGTGCATGATTTTTGTCCGGGACACGTGGTTTTTCTCCCATTTAAAGGTTTTCATGGCAAAAACCTGATATGTTCCTTATTGTATGGTTTGATTTATCTTGTGACTTGGTAAGTATAATATTGCTCATTGCCATAACATATTGAATCAATATTGTAGGGTTTAACCTATTGGACAAGACATAGACAAAAGCTAGGTTTTTCAATTGGTATCAGAGCAGGACACTCAAAATCCTTTTGATTTTTGAAAAAGTGAGACCCTGATTGCCTATGTCTATGGATTGGTCAAAGGAAGGTAGTTCCACCTCTCGACCGCCCCTGCTTGATGGAACCAAGTATCCCTATTGGAAAGCCAAAATGAGAGCTTTTCTTAAATCTTTAGATGAGCGTATTTGGCAGACTGTTGTTAATGGCTGGACTCCACCCACAGTCACAACCGGTGAAGTGACTATCTCTAAAGCTATTATAGCGTGGGATAGGATTGATTTTGAGGACTGTGGATGGAACAGTAAAGCTATTAATGCCATCTTTAACGGGGTCACAACTGAGGAATTTCGTAGAATATCTCATTGTGAACTCGCTAAAGAGGCTTGGGATATTTTACAGATCACCCATGAGGGTATAACTACTGTAAAAATTGCTAAGCTCCAGCGATTAACAACTGCTTTTGAAACTCTGAGAATGGAAGACGATGAAACGTTTGTTCAATTTTATTTTAAATTAAGTGACATTGTCAACTCAAGTTTCAACCTTGGTGAACAAATCTCTCCATCAAAAATTGTTTGAAAATTCTAAGGTCTTTACCAGAGAGATTTCAAGCTAAGGTTATAGCCATAAAGGAGAGTAGAGATGTTGATGCCATGAAGGTAGAAGACTTAGTAGGGTCCTTGCAAACTTTTGAGGCGAATCTTCGTTAGCCTAAAAAGAATAAAGGCGTTGCCTTAAGTTCTATTAAAGAAAAGTTTAATGAGACTGATGATAGTGATTTGGAACTGGGTATCGAGGAGATGGCCTTGTTTGTCAAAAAGTTTTAAAAAATTTTCAACAAACGATAACAAGACCAATCTCCATCAATTGATAAATTTAAAGCAAAACCCTTTGACAAAATGAAGTTTGTGAGAAAATCATCTGAAAAGTCTGGTAAAAAACAATGTTTCGAATGTCATGGCTTTGAGCATATTTCTACAGATTGTCCTAACAAAAAGAAAAATAAAGGGGGCAGAGTTTTAACAATCACTTGGAGTGATTCAGAGAAGGAAGATAAGTCGAAAAGTGATATTGAGTTTGAAAACTTCACAGCATTCATGGCAGCAACCTCAGGGGGAGTGGAGACTTCTTCTAAAATATCTTAATTGGAAAATTTTGAGGCGTCAGATAGTACAATAGGATCTTTCAAAGACAATGGGGATGAATCAAATGATGAAGACAAGAGTGAGCTGCATCGAGCTTATGACCAGCTGTACAAGCAGTCTTACAAACTTACCAATGTGAATGTCAAATTGAGTAAGAAGTTGAAGAAGGTTCTGGAAGAGGTTGAATCTTTAAAAAAGGTGAATGATGATGCTCAAACCGAGATAAGTCAGTTGAGGAAACATCGAGTAACCCTATCTAACAAGGTGAAATTTCTTGAGAATGATGCATTTGAGAGAGAAGGCTTTAAGAAGGCACTTGAAGAAAAAATTCTAGAAACTCGAGGATGATCTGGCTAAATCTAATCTGACCTTCAAGCAATATATGGCAAGTGCATCCACAGTGCAGAAAGTGTGTTTGAATTAGAAACATTCAGGGGATACGAGAGGTATTGGGTATAAGGCCAAACCATCCAAGGTTAAGCAACATCAGTACAACAAGCCCATCAAATTTGTTCATGAAGAAAGGTATAACACTCGGCAAAATCAAGGTATGGCTTTGTATGACATTCCTATTTGTCACTACTGTGGTATAAAACGTCACATTAGGCCAAAATCTCATAAATTATATGGATTACCTATGGAATATATTCAAACTCGATATTTTCAAAACCCAGGTATATCATACAATAGTCGAATGTCTAATAGGTTTAATGTGTTGACTGAGCAAAGGAATTTTTCAAATAAGAAGTTTCAAAGTCATGCTCGACCTCAATACTATGGAAACTATATGGCAAAGACTGTGACTAAACATACTTCAAGGAAAGGTCAAACGCTTGTCCAACAGTCTCGTCCCAAGCACTCAAGTGCTAATTCTAAAACGGTATGGATAAGGAAAGCTGACTTGACAGGATTTGTTGTCCACACTACTTTGAAGGCTCACAATTCTAATGTGTGGTACCTAGACAGTGGGTGCTCAAGGCACATGTGTGGAAATAAAGAGTATTTTGATACTATAAGTAAATGTGATGGAGGTCTTGTAACTTTTGGTGATGGCAGCACCTCCAAAGTCATAGGAAAAGGAACTATAAAATCTCAAGGGTTACCTAACCTTGATGATGTTCTGCTTGTTGAAGGTTTAAAGGCAAATGTCATTAGCATTAGTTAGTTATGTGATGCACAACAGCAAGTACAGTTTTCCAAAACCGAATGTTCCATTTTCAACAAAGAAGGTGCTTGTGTGATGAAAGGTATGCGTACTCCTGACAATTGCTATGGGATCTCCTCTGAAAATCATTTGATTTGCAATTCTGTTAAACTAGACGAGACAAAATTGTGGCATCAAAGACTGGGCCATGTTAACTTGAGTGATCTTTCTAGACTGTCCAGTTCTGAACTCATTCATGGAATTCCAAAACTTGGAAGAATCACAAACTGTGTGTGTGGGCCATGTCAACTGGGGAAGCAAATTAAGTCTACATACAAGAAAGTCAAGCAAATTGCTACATGTAGACCCTTGGAACTAGTGCATATGGACCTCATGGGTCCTACTCAAATAGAGAGTATCAGAGGAAAGAAATATATATTTGTGGCTGTTGATGATTTTTCTAGGTTTACATGGGTTGAGTTTATTCGAGAAAAATATGATACTTTCTCTGTGTTTAAAACTTTATGTCTAAAAGTGCAAGTGGAAAATGGCACAAAAATTATATGCATTTGCAGAATACGTACTGATCACGGTAAGGAATTTGAGAATTTTGAGTTTGCTAATTTTTATGATGAGCAAGGCATAAGACATGAGTTCTCTGCTCCAAAGACACCACAATAGAATGGCGTGATGGAGAGGAAAAATAGAGTGATACAAGAAATGGCCCGAGTTATGCTTCATGGTAAGAAGGTTGCACAAAAGTTTTGGGCTGAGGCGGTAAACACTGCATGCTACATTGCGAACTGTGTTTATTTGAGAATTGGCACAAAACAGACGCCATATGAACTGTGGAAAGGCAAGAAGCCTAATGTGAAACACTTTCGAGTGTTTGGAAGCAAATGTTATATCCTAAGGGATAGAGAGCATCTGGGTAAATTTGATACTCGGAGCAATGAAGGTATTTTCCTTGGATATTCCATGAATAGTAGAGCCTATCGGGTTTATAACTTGCATACTCTTACTATTATGGAATCAATAAATGTGGTTATTGATGATTCCTTAGTTCACACTGACATTACACTTGATGAGGATTGTGATTCAGATGGTGCATCCCCAAGAAGTTCGGGAAAGACGAATGATGAGTAGAGGAATAATGTTGAGACCTCCTTGAATAACTTCAAAGATGGACCTAACAACATTTTAGAGCCATCATCTAGAGTGAAACTAAATCATCCCTTAGAGCAAGTGATTGGAACTGTTAGAGAGCCGATAAAGACTAAACGTCAGGTAAGAAATGAGGTAAATTATCTTTGCTATACCTCTACATTTGAACCAAAAAATATGAAAGAAGCTTTAGTTGATGAGCACTAGGTTACTGTTATGCATGAAGAGTTGAGTCAATTTCTTCGTAATAATGTTAGGACTCTTTTGCCTAGTCCCCATAATATGAATGTGATGTAAGTGTATGTAATTGGCTATATTTCGTGACAGATTTTCTTTGATAAATTTTAGGGTCGTATGTTATCAATCACAATCATTCGGAAGAGATTTCATGCCTATTTCTGCAAGCTCAAGCTAAGAGAGTCTTGTACGATACCTTTTGGCTATTGTTGGGGCTCTTGAGAGATATCGATGGAGTTTGAGGGATCTCGAGGGTAAAAACAGTGTGTTGGCTGAACATCATGGACCTTGCGAGACCTCGCGGGATGTCGCGGGAGCTCGAGGGTAAAAGCGGTGTGCCTGCAGTTTGGTCTTGGACCTCGTGGGACTTCGCGGGATGTCGCGGGAGCTCGAGGGCAAAAACAGTGAGCACATCAAATCTGGGATTGAGCTCACTGGAAGCTCGCGGGACACTCACAGAAGCAAGTGACACTTCGTAGGATCTCGTTAGATCTCGCGGGAGCAAGCTGTGCGAAGTCTGGAGCCTTTGGAATCGTGCCGCTAGGCTTTTTTTTCCCTTATTTAAAGCCCAGCACACTTTCCCAAGTATTATCTAAGCCGCCACATTGAACCTCCAAGAGAGAAGTATTCCTAGCCTTTCTAGAAGCTCAGAAACAAATCTTGGCAATAATTTTCTTCAATCCAAGTGAAGAGATAAAGGGCCTTGATGGAGTTTAAGGCGTGAAATCCATTCTAAGAGGATCTGAACAGTGGTCAAGCACAGAGACGGTGAATCGTGGATATGACCAAGGTCAAGACAATCATTAGATCATGGAGTTGATAGGTTTTGATTGTAAAGAGTCTTGTAACCGTCTGAACAACGAGATATAGTGTATGACCTTTGTCCGACAAAGGGGACACGTGATTTTTCTCCCATTTAATTGGATCGAGGAGGAACACCATTACCCACGATCGCCAGACGTCGCGGGCTCGAAGAAGGGAGGATGCCGCACAGCGGGAAAAAATAGGGAAAAAGATAGTCGCGGGCAAGATAAATAAAGCCGACTAAGTGACCTTCGCAGGAGCGAGGGCCAGCTAGATCCATCGAGTGCTAACTTAGTGGACTTCACGGGAACGAGGTCCAGCGAGATCCCGCGAGCTCACCAAACACAACAACACACATAAGAAGACACCCTGAACAGCAGGAGGACGTGCTTGGATAAGATCTCAATGATCAACACCGTTAAAAAACTACCAATGAAGATAAAGAGAGTTGTAAGCATGAATAAAAATGACATCAAGAGAGATTAAGGACAGCAGGCTTGCAATTCAATACATTCATGAATGATAAGTACCATACCGTCAATCCTGAAAACTGATGCGAGCCTATCACAAGATTAATGAGAATATGGACCCTAGAGCAAAACCATGATAGAGTTCAACATGGAAGCTTCCTCTTGAACAGTAGGGCAGTCGAAGTCAAACCATCAAGTCATCCCAATCAAGGTATTCAAAAATTTTATTATATATTTTTTTCTTTTTTTTTTTTTTGTTTTCTGCACATCAACCATTTAAGATCCAACCCTATCTCTGCAGCATTAAATAACATTTGACAACTAAGGGATTGTGGCTTTCACACATGTGAGCAGGTAGTCATCTCCTCTTATCACATAACAAGGATAGCTTCTCACATACCCATAGGTAGCCCTTTCCACCCAATCACACATTTTTTTTTTTTAATAATAGGAGAGGGTATACAAGACCAAGGTCAATTGAGCCATTCCTATCTAGAAGAAGCCAGCCATGATGAGGCCCGTAAAATGATCATAAAATATCAAATTCCATATTCTAAGAGATCTCAAACGGCTCTTATCAGATAAATAAGAATTACATGCATGGTAGGAATCATAAATGAAGCATGAATTACAGACATACACTCCAAGATGCACACAAAAATCAACTTATATCATGCTCATGTCTCTAGCCATTCATGAGATGTGCTTTAACGGGATGACCGAGAGAGCCATACGCAGGTCACAATAAAGACGCACACACACAACACAACGCAAGGGAAGGGGGGGGGGGGAACAAGGAAAAGACAACCAGAGGACACGAAGACAGGCTTGAGAAAAGATGAAGCAAGAAAAGAGCTCAAGCCTGGACCCCAAGCAAGATAGAACTACTCGAGAAAGCACACCCCTAGTGATTTTTGTAGAAATTCAAACCTAAGAGTGTCAAGGAGTTTAGTGAAGAGATCAGCAAGTTGATTCTCAGTGGAAATATGTTCAAGAGAGATGATCTTCTCTTTAACTAATTCACGAATGAAGTGATAACGGATGTCAATGTGTTTGGTGCGAGAGTATTGAATAGGATTCTTAGAAATACTAATCGCACTCATGTTGTCATAAAACAAGGTCATAACATTCAAGTCAAGACCATAATCACACAACATTTACTTCATCCACAAGAGTTGAGCACAACAGCTTCTAGTAGCTATGTACTCTGCCTCAGCTGTGGATAAAGAGATGGCATTCTGCTTTTTACTATGCCAAGCAACAAGGTTATTTCCTACATAAAAACACCCACCAGAGGTGCTCTTACGATCATCACCAGACCCTGCCTAATCTACATCAGTATAGCCTGCAATATTTGCATTAGTGTTTAAGGTAAACCATATACCATGCCCAATAGTACCAGTGACATATTTAATAATTCGATTGACAGCAAACATGTATGATTCTTTAGGATAGGCTTGAAATCGAGCGCACACACCCACACTAAAGGCTATGTCAGGTCTACTAGCAGTTAAGTAAAGCAGAATACCAATCATGCTCCTATACAAAGTTTGATCAACATCCTTCCCTGAAGCATCCTTACAAAGCTTAAGACTGATACTCATGGGAGTCCTAGCATGCTTAGTGTTTTCCAAACCAAATTTCTTCACAAAGTCTTTAGCGTATTTGTATTGAGATATAAAAATCCCTTGGTCCATCTGTTTAACTTGTAACCTTAGGAAGTAATTCAGTTCACCCATCACGCTCATTTCAAATTGACTTTTCGTATGTTCAGAAAAATTACGAGCAAGCTTTTCAGAAGTAGAACCAAACACAATATCATCCACATAGATTTGAGCAATAAGAATGTGTTTTGATTCTTTCTTTATGAACAAGATTTTATCAACTCCCCTTCGAGTGAACCCAGACTCCAGCAAAAAAGAAGTCAATCTCTCATACCAAGCTTGAGGGGCTTGTTTCAGCCCATACAGAGATTTCTTTAGCTTGTACACATAGTCAGGATACTTAGGGTCATCAAACCCTCTAGGTTGTTCAACATAGGCTTCTTCCTGAAGAACGCCATTTAGAAAAGCACTCTTCACATCCATCTGCTGAAGTCTAAAGCCTAGATAGCAAGTAATGGCAAGCAAGATGCGAACAAACTCTAACCTTGCAACTGGGGCAAAGTTCTCGTCAAAGTCTATTCCTTCAATTTAAGTGTACCCTTGTGCTACAAGCCTTGCCTTATTTCTTGTGATAGTGCCATATTCATCAGACTTGTTCTTAAATATCTACTTGGTACCTGGTTTCCACGGCAAAAACCTGATCTGTTCCTGATTGTATGGTTTGATTTATCTTGTGACTTGGTAAGTACAATATTGCTCATTGCCATAACATATTGAATCAATATTGTAAGGTTTAACCTATTGGACAAAACATCAACAAAGACTAGGTTTTTCATAGACGAACTCAAATAGTTTGATTTTTTTAGTGCATATAAACTTATCAAACTGAGTTTGATCAGAGCTTGGGAAATTTTCAAGCTTAAAATGTATTCAAGTTTGATTTGTTTACGTAACCAACTGAATTTTGAACGAGATCTTAACGAGCCAAACAAGAGCCGAGCTTGAGTATCTTAGTACATTTTAAGACCTACATTTATATGAAGTGAGAGATTCATTACAGTTTGGATGTCTCTAGAGAGACTGATAAGTCGATGCATTGGATTTCTTATACACTTGGTAAAAGTTCATTTTAGCATTATATCCTTGAAAAATACAATGCCATGTTAGTCTTGACATCATTGTTGGAACACTGTAATCCAAATGTTCATTAATTAACGAGAAAAACCCTTTGCCTTGAGAAGGACAAGACAAAGGAAAAGGAAAAATTAGTACTGTCAGTCAAAGTTGTCGTGCTCAGATTTTTCGCCCTCGAGGAATACACACACAAGCGGGAAAAATATTGTACTCTCTCGTTAGAACTCACCCTCCTAAAAGAATGAATGCAACTAGGTTTGAATTCAAAATAGATTTGAATAAAGGGCTTTTAGAAAAAGATTTACAGTCACCACCTAACTTGATTAAGGTGAGTTAAGTCACCTAAAATCTAAGCACAATCCGAAAACTACACTTAGGGTTTTGAAAATACTATCTCAATAGAGGGTTTTTAAGAAAACAGGTTGTTTGGCAACCTTTAGAAAACATTTAAGTTTAGGTTTAGGAAACTTATGGTTTAGGAAAGTAGGAAATTCGGAAAGAGTTAAATTAGGAAAGATTTAGATTAGGAAGGATTGAGATTTCTATTTCCTAAAACAAAGGATTGGATTTGGTTTCTAAAAAGAGATGCTTTAATTTTGTCTCCAAAAACAGAGTATTGGATCTAGTTTCCTAAAGAGGAGATTGGGTTTGGTTTCCTAAAGGGAAGATTAGATTTGACATGAATTTAGAAGAGGAAGTTTTGGAAATTCTAGTTTTGGGAAGACTATAGTTTTGATGTAGAAACTAGGTTTTGAAAATATATATAGTTTTGATGTAGAAAACAAGAGGTTTCGGAAATCTAGGTTTTGAAGCCAAAATAAGGGATTAGAAATCATGCTTTTGGGAAGGAAAATTAGGGTTTCTTAATTGTGGGTTCTAGGGTTTAACTTGGACACCAAGAAAAGGAATTTTTGGAAAGTGAGTTTTTTAGAAATGGAGATTTTTGGGAAAGAAATCCTAGAGAGGAGTTTTTAGAAAGTGAATTTTGAAAAGAGAGAGTTTTTGAAAAGAAATCTTAGTAAGGAGTTTTTAGAAAGAGATTTTAGTGAGGACTTTTTAGAAAGAGATTTTCGGAAAGGAGTTTTTGAAAAGAGATTTTTTGAAAGGAAATTAGAGAGAGTTTTCTAAGAAGGAAACCTAGGGAGTATTTTTAAGAAAGGAATTTGAAAAGAGTGTTTTTGGAAAGGAGTTGAAAAGGAAGTTTTGAAAATAGATTTTTGGAGGGAGTTTTTGGAAAACAATTTTGGAAAGAAATTTGAAGAAGGAGATTGGAGAGAGTTTTTAGAAAGTACATTGAAAAAGAGGTTTTTAGAAGGAAAATTTTGAAAAAAAAAGAGTTTTTAGAAAGTATACAAAATGTCTCACTTTCCTAAAACGATTCTAACCATAAGAAGGCTAGAACCACTTTAAGAAAATGGTTTTGAACACAACAAGGATTTGAAAATATGGACCATGTCATTTTAAATGTAACACTTTCCAAAAGCAACCCTAACCATGAAAATGCTAGAATCACCTTGGGATTGTGGTTTTGAAAACAAGTTTTGAAAAAGAAGATTTTGATGCAATTTTGAAAACGATGTTAATGCAAGCTTTGAAAACGAGTTTGAAAACGAATTTTGGAAGAATGCAAGATCATGATATGCACAATGCAAATTGGGGGTCGTAAACATACAAGGTTAAGGCTTCACCACATAATCAAGGGGGGCCGCACCCACGTGGTCTCCGATTAGACTAAAAGAAAGCCCTCGACACGGTGACTCTCCAAAAGCCTAATCCTACACATGGACCGAAAATTCCCTTGTTTCAAGCATGCAAAGAAAGGGGGGGAAGAAGATGGGGGATTTAAATAGAAAAAACCCAAGTGGGTTGGGAGAGAGAAAAGAGGGGGGAAGATGCGTAAACGTAAATAAGAAGCCTACCTTGTGTCTTCTTTATTTTGCTTAGCTTTGCGTACTTTTCTTTGCTTGTCTTGCTTCGGTCTTCACTTCAATCTTCAAGAGTTTGTCTTTAATCTTCAAAGTTTCAGATTGCAGCACTTCAACTCTTCAAAGGAGGCTTTGGAGGCTAGTGTATGAGTGTATAGAAGTGTATGTAAGTGTATACGAGGCTAGGGTTTGGAAAACCTAAGGAGACTAGGGTTTAGAGAGGTTACGAGCTCTGTATATTGAAAAGTATGGTTTTTAGACTGAGTTTGCGGATCCCTTTCACGTTGGAAGAGGCTCTGTATTTTATAGACAAAGGAATGCACTAGCGCCTGTTGCAGTGGTGCCATGCCAAAAATGCTTCTGGCGCCAGCCAGTTAGAAAAGTTTTAAGGTCGGCAAGTAACGTATCTTGAGAAGATTTGGGCGCCTGTAGTGGTGACTACCATGCAATTTTTAGCCTAGTTTCACTAGGAGTGACTTCGGAAGGTCCGAGAATGATTTGAAGGGGCCGAGAATGACCCAGAGGACTGAAAAGGGATAGGAACACCTAAAACAGTGTCCCAGAGGTAGTAGACTTAAAAAAGGATGACAAGAATTGTCAGAAATGTCGACCGGGCCATTAAGGCAAAATGGTCAATCGGGTCGGGAAGCTACCGTGACGGATTCAGAATGTCCTGAAAGAAGACTCGAGATTTGAAAACATTATTTAGAATGTTCCCAAAGGTTACCGGGTTGATACCCAGAGCCGGTGTGGTCGAAAAAGGAGACCGGCCCACAAGGGGCAAAACGGTCATTTTGCACCGGATTTACCAAAATTGACTCTGAATGATTCAAAAAGATAAAGGAAGGTTGAGAATGCTATAAAAAGCATCCTCGGGAGATTACCAGTTTGATACCCAGTGCCGGTGTGGTCGGAAAAGGCGACCGGCCCACTAGGGGCAAAACGATCATTTTGCACCGGGTTTACCGGAACTGACTCGGAATGATCCGGAAAGATAATAGAAGGTTGAGAATACTATTAAAATTATTCTTGGGAGGTTACCGGTTTGATACCCAGAGCTGGTGTCTACCCCGAGGCGTTCGGATGCCTAGGGACAAAATGGTCATCTTGACCGAAAAGTCTCGAAATTGGCTCGAAACTGACTAGAAGGCACCTAATCATGCCGGATTGACTTTAAGAAAATCTTGGAAAGGGGTGGACTTACCATTCTAAGGACTCAGGTGTGTTCTTGAGAAACGTGTCAGAAAATGGCTCTAGGGGCAGTTTGGTCATTTTTCACTTAAGTGGACTTGCAGGCACTGGTGTTAACCTGGGTTTTGAGTGTTTCCGCGACTCCAACGGCGGTCTCATGACACAGGGGTTTGTTGGCAATTCCCTATATCGACCTGCTTGTGAGTATTTTCGCTACTCTAACAGTTGCAATATTTGCGAGTACTTTCGCTACTCTAACAGTTCGTGATCATTCCCGAGACTGCCTGATCTCGGGAAGCTGCTAAAGGGACTTAGCGCCTGAGAAGTCAACTTTCTCAGAAGGCGTCCCAAAATGGACATTTTTGCATTGGCGGGCTAGCAGGCGCCAAAGGTGGACCATTCTACCATCTAGGGGACTTGGGGTCTCGTCCCAGTCAACAGGTTTAAAGGGACTTACCGATTCGAAGAGTCTTTCTTCGAAAAATGTGCCAGAATGGATAGACTTACCGGCTCGAGGAATCAGCTTTCTCGAGAGAGGGATTGGAATTGGAATTGAAAAATGGGTTGGAAAGGGGTCTTACCGTCTTCGAAAAGACGTGCTTGTTGGAATTGGAAATGGGACTTACCGTCTTCGGAAAGACGCACCCACTAGAAATGGAAAGGGGACTTACCGTCTTCAGAAAGACGTGCCTGTTTTGGAATTAGAAAGGGAACTTATCGTCTTCCGAAAGACGCGCTTGATTTGGAATTAGAAAGGGGATTTACCGTCTTCGGAAAGACGCGCCTGATTTGGAATTAGAAAGGGAACTTATCATCTTCAAAAATACGCGTCGATTGGAATATGGAAAGGGGACTTACCGCCTTCGGAAAGACATACCTGATTTGGAATTGGAAAGGGGACTTACCGTCTTCGAAAAGATGCGCCTGATTTGGAATATGGAAAGGGGACTTACCGTCTTTGGAAAGACGTGCCTACGAGATCAAACTTAACAATGCCTACAAGGGCATTTTGGTCACTTTGCCTCTATTTGGGCCTGGTGGGCCTGCGAGGCGATGGATAGACTGGATTAGAATTAGAGAGTTGACTTCGATTAGAATACGTCCATATTGACTTGAGTACAAGTCTGGAAGAACCGTAGACTGCCGAGCGGTCAAAAATGGGATGCTTACAACTGCCCCTCTTTTTCTGTCTTTACTTGTCAAAGACAAAAAACGATAGAGTAAGAATCTTATGCTGACTGCGAGGCAGTCGGAGGGACGGACTTTGAAAATTTTTCGACAACGGGGGTTCGAAAATGGATATTGGGCCCAAAAGGCCTTCGAAAACGAGTTTTGGCGGGAAAAAGGGCAAAGCTGCCCATAATTGGCAACTGGGGAAATTGACTTGAACCTTGAAGGAGCACTTCTTAGAGACCATAGGTGATTACCGGAAGGAGACCACGTCGCCGGAAAAGGCGCCAGAAGAGAAAATTTTGCCGGAGAACTCTAAAAAGTGAGTTTTCAAATTTTTGTTGATTTTGATGTGTAGAATTTCGTTTGAATTGTGTGAATAGTAGAAATTGATGTTTTGATATGTTTTGAACATTATGGTGATGTTATTTTAGCATTTTGGTGTTTGTTTGATTGAATTTGAGTGATTTTACGTGATTATGTGAAAAGGGTTTTCTACAAGAATTGAGGGTTTGTTCCTACAGGCTTGGGCATTGGGTTTTCTGGCTAAATTTTTGTCATGTGCCTTAGAAAAAGGTGTTTAACAACCGTGTGAAGTTGCGTGATTTTTTGACAACTTGGTGAATTTTTTATTTTTTTAAAAATAGAAAAATACTTAGAAAATTAGAAAAATGGAAAATTAATGAAATTTTTAGAGTTTAAATTTTGAAAAATTAGGAAATTTTTTAGAAAACATTTGAAATGATTTTGAGAAATTTTAGGATAACTTTGAAAACCATTGATTTATTGAAAAAATAAAACATTTGTTTTGAAAATTTTAAAAAATTGAAAAGTGTGTGCGGGTGCTGATGTATGTGACTATGACGTTGTGAAGTGCACGGTCTATGTTTTGTGTTAATGTGATGGGTGTTGGAGGGACCATTTTTAAACAAAACTTCGCCAAAATTTTTAGAAATTCAAGAAAAGAGTTGGGAAAGGTTTAGAAATAAGATCTTTTTGAAGGAAAAAGCCAGGAAACCCTTGATATTTGATTTGAAGTTGAAAAATCAAAAGGTGTAGGAAATTTATTTTGACTTATTGTTTGAACTCTTTTTATTATTATTATTTTTTATTGTTTGTTGTTTATTTTGTTTTACTTTATTATGTTATTATTTATCTGCATGTATGGTATGTTAACACTTCTTACCTTAACTTACCCTTTCAGGATGGCAGATGCGGGTGATGATAGTTCTACTGGACAGATTCCACTGGTGGTTCCAGTCGATCTAGAGGTAGCTGACGATCTACTGGGCATGCCTCTTCTAGTCAGAGCGGACAGAGGAGTACACCACCTGCCGACCCCTTTCCTCCGGTTGAGCAGGCCTTTACGGAGGAGATTGGTGCTGATGAGAAGGTACCGAGCCTTGGGGATCAGGTGACGGTTATGGGAGAGCTTCCTCTAGACATAGGCAGATGGATGCTGACTTGGGAGACCTGGAGGTACCGGACATCCCACCACTTGGGGACCTTGCTTATCACCCTAGCGTATATTCCAGACAGCATTTGCCCCCTCCTTGGGTTCACACAGCTTTTAGAGGGGCTGTTCATTAGGTCTTCGTGACTACGCAGCGGGTTGCCCCATCATATCGTGCCTTCTTGGCTGAGATCGGATTCGGAGCCTTCATGGGATTACAGGGTAATCGCCTAAACCGGCATTTGGTACTAGTGCTAGTGGAACGATGGTTTGGAGAGACCGGGACCTTCCATTTTGTCGGCTTCAAGTTGGGACCCACTCCTTTGGATTGGGCGATCATCACAGGGCTTTCCTTCGTTGGCCGGCGGATCACTCTACAGTCAGTCAGTAGAGACGAGGCATGTATTCTGTTGGACTTGCCTCCTCCTGAGCGTTTTGCCTTCCCAGTCTCGTGGCTCAGTCAGGATGACCGTACCTTTGCTGCTGAGCCATCACTTGCCAGGCAGGATATTATGAGACGGCGATTTGTTTCGTACATCATCTTTAGCTGTTTCTGCAACAACAACAAGTCGCTCGTGTGTTTCCGGTTAGTGAGTATAGTAGCTGATCTTGGGGCTCTGTCTAAGCTAGATTGGGGGTCCTTCTCCTTTGGCTACTTTCTTCGATCGATGCGGGTCCGGACTTCTTCTCGTTGGGGCAACATGACTAGTTTCTGGCCCTTTCTTGTCTGGTGGAGCTACGACCTTTATCCTCGAGCTTTGAGGTGGGCTAATGACCGGGTAGCCCAGCGATTGGAGATTACTGATTTTGTAACGCTCCGGGCTAACCCGGAGCTGATTGAGGCAAGGGATGTGACTTTGCAGCCTTTCATTGGATCAGTTCATTATGAGACTGTACAGTACTTGGTCCCATTATCCCTGTCGAGGGCTGCTTTTCTCAGTGATGATACTTGGGAGTCCTATCTAGGAGAGCGACACTGGCGGCAGTTTCATAAGGAGTTTCGATTAGCAGGAGCTCTGCCGGAGTATATGTTTGGAGCCTTAGTGGCAAGAATGCCTATCCTCTATCAAGATTGGCAGCCAGATGCTGAGTTCTTGCTGCCTCCAGACACAGACTATGTTGCACACTTTAGGGCTCATTCTGTTGGTGCCTTCACCTGGTTTGAGGTAGTAGTTGGCGGGTACGCTGTGGGCCAGGAGGTAGTGGACTTGTGGAGCTGAGCCGGAGGATATATGCTCCAAGCTAAGTTTACTGCTGTGAGGGATCAGAGGGATCGATACCAGACAGAGCGAGATCAGTATCAGGCAGAGGTGGCTTCCTTGACGGCTCGGATAGCTCAGATGGGAAGTGGCGGTGTATGTCGTCTTTTCTCCCCTTCTTTTTGCTCTGCTGTTGCTTAGTTCTTAATTCATGTGGCTGATTTCGGTTCTATCTTCTCTACAGGATGCTGGTACTTCGAGTAGTTATCCGCCTCCTCCGGTGCCAGGTTTCGAGGATTTCAATCCAGATGATATTGACTTTGACCATTGATAGATGCCCCTTGTGAAGATTCTAATCTTCCCTTACCCCTATTCCTGAGATGTATTTACATTAGATAGTTTTATTTTGATGGATATTTTTTTATATTTAGATGCACGGATAGACAGATACATTTATGATCTTTTCAGTTAGGCATATGATCGGATGCATGTGATGGATGATGATGTTATGTATCTATTACATGAGTTGATATTGGACTGTGTTGGTAATTTCTATTTCTACAGGGAGTTATACGCTATGTATGCAAAGCTCATGCCGATTTTTTTTATTTTTATTTTATTTTATTATTATTTTTTTTATATGCACATATTAGAAATACATTAACTAACGGAATGACAAAAGGTGCTATCAAACTCGATATCTTTAGAATGGTAACTCCTTTCTTTTCGGGGGTCTAGCCTCTTCTCTAGCTCAACCTTACCTTGATTGGATGCTAGCACTTCATACCTTTCTCAACCTTTTAATCGCCTCCGACTTTCTGCCTCAGGGTTAGTGTATATGATTGTTGGGCTGAAACTCTCAACTCTCAAGGTTTTAGCAACAGCTTTTCCGACCTTCAGCAGAGCGATAAGCAGCCAGTCCTTTCAATCCGAGGAGACTTTGTTCAGGACCGTAATGTAGGCTAGGTTATGGGGTTTTCGAAACGATGGGATATGTAGGCTCAAATTCGATGTTGTTCTCAACAGGGTTTAGATCATTACCATCATTGACTATTATTCTTCCAGTAGAGTTAGCATCCTTCTTTAGCTTTGGCAACATGTCTAGCTCACTTAGATCAAGCAATCTGTTTCCAATCAAAGTGGACTTTAGTAGGGTTGTAATGTAGGCCATGGTTTTGGGGTTTTGCAAGAAAGGGTAAATGCTCGAACCTATTGTTTCTACTGGGTTTTTTTGTAACCTAAGATCACCTTTAAAATACACTTCTTAGGGTGAAAATGCCTATTTTCTTTCCCCATTTCTATATGCTTTTTGAGATAAACATGACTCTTTTCTCTTTCGATCTTCTTATTATGCTTTTGAAGATGACTCTATCATTGTTTTCTTCAGGCCTATCCTTAGATTTTTTTTATTTTTTTGGCCTTTTGCTCCTTGGCAGCTCTTTTCCTTTGTTTTGTCCTTTTTATCTTTTTCCTTTCTTTTTATGAAACGAATAATTCTTCAACCTTTTTTCCTTAGACCTTTTCCTTGGCAGTTCAATCTAACTCAATGTGGGCGGTGATCCTTAGGTTGGGGTTTTCTCGAAAAGATAAATGGCTCAACGAGTTTGGCAAGGGGTTGCTCCTGACTGTATGAGAAATTAAATGAAGGTCTCTCTTCACTTTGAACTAGATTGCTTGATCTATAGAGCCTTTAATACTGCCTTAGCATAGTGGGGGTGGATACCATTCCTAGAGTTCTCAAATATTGTCTGCCCCAGTGTGGGGAGGACAGTCTTGGATCAGAGGTGACAAGGAAAATTTTCACTTGTTACAAGGCTCTAAGGGTTAAACAAATGGAATATAAACACTTGTTCTTTGGCATAGGGAAATGAAAGGTGGCTCCCCTTCATTTTGATAATCTGGCCACACATCGCTTAGCTTCGGTGACTTGTAAGTGTTGCCTTTAGGTAGTATCCTCACTCATTCAAGAACTCTCCTTTTCGAAAAGCTGATCGTTGAGGGAGTGGTCAACTCATGCTATCATCCCTTCGAGTCAAACTGACCCCTAAGATAGACCATGTCCCTTGCATAGAAAGTAGCTACCATTCCCAAGAGAAGATAAGACAACAGTAATGGAATAAAAGACTATCATTTGATTATTATTGTCATTTTTATGGAAAGCATGGAATTCTTAAGCAAAAACGAAATATAAACATCAATTTAAAGACAGGAAGTAAAAGGGATAGAAAGAAAGTGGGTGAAAACACCCCTCTCTTGTACGCTTTTGATAGGGATTCCTGGATTCTTCAATAGGGTTTTGGGATAATGCTCATATCAGCGTTCCATCTATAGTTGAGATATTCAGCTGAGGCAGGACAGGTAGATGCTTCTCCCGGGATTCTAGGTGAGTTGGCGGTGATGATGTAATTGTCAGCTTTCCTGACCCTCCTGCTTTCATTTGTTTGCTCCGTAGCTTCTTTGACAAACCAGTCGGGTGACTCGTCTTCTTCCAGCCTGATAGGTCGAGCCCGGGGTTTTCTGCTCTAGCGTCCAGCTGTGGCTCGATGTTCCTTAGGTGTACACAATGGGGGATTCTTATCATTGAGCTTGGACAGCTCCTAGTCAATTTTCTTCACAGATTCATATGCGAGCTCGTCTTTGGGGGTCAGCATTTTATCGGGGTTATACTGTAACCAGGCATGACACTGCTCCGTATCTTCGCATTCCATTTCCTCCCCATCCTTATAATATATCTCTTGGCATGCAGTAAAGCAAACCTTGTTATTACCAAACTTTGTAATGACGTTGACAATGTGGTCTAGCGGAGGGTTCGCAGCGCCGTTCGGAGAAGGATTTGCTGGTCGTAAGCCAATAATCGTGTTATCTATCAGCTCTTGAATCTTATGCTTGAGGGTCAAACAATCTTCAATATCATGTCTTTGGCCGCCCGAATAATACTTACAGTTCGTTGTAGATTCAAAGTAATAAGGCAGAGGATTGGGCCGGGGTCGGGTAGGTATAGGCTTCAGATATCCGATTGCTAAAAGACCAAAATAGGTCGTGGTCTGTGAGCATGCGAGGAGATGTTGCAGATGTTTTTAATGATTGGGAACCGAGCTTTGGTGAGGTCACAACCGGGTTGATGGTTTAGGAATTGAAAGGGCTTTGGGTTTTATGTTTCAAAATGGGATAATTTTCGATGACAGGGCCAAATGGGTTGGGATGGTATCTGTAGGAGAGATTATATAATCCATGGGTTTGGTTAGAGGTTGGTTTGGAAGGCATCCGAACAAGGCCCTCAGCCCGGGGAGGTTGTTGGTAAGCAATGGTCGAGGCATAGTCTTGGTCTTCCTTCTTCATCCTTTTTCGTCTATCATGGGTTTGGGCTTGCGAGGACTCTGCTTGCTCATGGGTTGCATGCGATAAGAGTGAAGATAGTATGCCTTCCATTTTAGTCATCCTATATTTAACTCCTCTTGCCTCCACTAGTAATAGAGTTAAGGTATTAAGAGTAAGTAATTCCATGGGCATTTCTTTTTTTTTGGCTTGTACGATTGGGGGGGGGGGGGGGGGGGGGAATGAGGAGAGGTACCTGAAACCAACAAAGAAAAAGAGTCAGTGTTTTATCTTGACAAGTCTTTATGCAATGCATGCTCTAAAGTGCCCCTCTGTAGGAGGAAAACTACACATAGTCTATTGGCTCACTTTTGGAGATAGGGGATTTGCCCCTGTATGCAGATACCTTACTGTCGAGCGAGAACCTTTATCCATTCATACAATCATTCCTCAATCCATTCGCAAAAATAAAGAAGTACATTGAACTTTGGGTTTAAGATACAAAAGAATTGAAATACATTTAAACAGGGGGAGAGGGAACATGTTCCTTTGGGGGTTCCACCTATCTAATTTTACAAAGGAAACCCCAAACTACTCTTGAGTTTTCGGATTCTCCTTCGTTGGATTTGACATTGAGGAGGTCGCTGAGAGACCTTGTCGATCGATTGCCCCTTGTCTTCTTGACAATCCTATCTCTGTGAGCATAGAGGGATTGGGGCCCCTCTTATGGAATGAATTGAGATGCATGCTATAAGTCCTTAGGGTTACGTGGGAACCCTTAGGGTTTGGGTAGGCTTAATGCAAGGGAGAGTGAACTAGGTGTCACTCTCTTTGGGTTGATCATATGTATGAGAATGCAATGACTTGAGTTACTTGGAACTTTAGTCTTGACATGGAATATGGGATGCATGAAAATGGATGCATAGAGCATAAGGAAAGAGAATACAGTTGAAGTAAACATGCATGTATGAGCAGTTAGATGGGCATTATAACAGTACGGATACAATCATTATAACAACAAGAATAGATAGGTATAAATGAAAAATAAGAGCAGTCGCCCCTTCCTCCATGGTTTTAGAAAACAGTGTGCGTGTCTTAAATCCGGCAGAGGTTCGGCTATGCATGGTGTCTATATGATTGAGGGTTGACTAATGGGTCCTAAAAAGGCTCGGTTCCTGGATCTTCAAACCTAGGCCCACTCCTCGAGGTAGTGCCATGATCGGTTGGTGATCCGAGAGGGGGAACCTTCAAGAGGCCGTAGGCGAAGAAACTGACACAGCATCTTGCCCACAACCAATATACCGTTCCCCCTTTCTAACTAGAAAGGACATATTAGGACAAAATGCAAGTATGCAAAATGCAGGTGCACATGCAGTGTGTGTGTGATTTTTGAAAGCAGAGGAAAGCTCCCAACAACTCTCATTCATCCTGTTCATCACATTCATGCATGGCAGTTAAAATTTAAACAAAAAACGCATCTACAAAACAAATATGCAAGAGTTAGTATGTGGATGGCAAACTTAATACAAGATAATATGAATAAATGCATGTTTTTTTTTAAAACAATTTTGAAAATTTGGTTTTGAAAATTTAAAGTGAATAAGATTGAACAAGTTAATTGAAGACTCTACATGGGTGAAGGGTAAAGAGACATGACTATGGCCTAACCTTCTAAGTTTCCCCAGCGGAGTCGCCAGCTGTCGCACCCAGATTTTTACCACTCGAGGAATACACACACAAGTAGAAAAAACACTGTACTCTCTCGTTAGAACTCACCCTCCTAGAAGAATGAATGCGACTAGGTTTGAATTCAAAATAGATTTGAATAAAGGGCTTTTAGAAAAAGATTTGGAGTCTCTACCTAACTTGATTAAGGTGAGTTAGGTCACCTAAAATCTAAGCACAATCCGAAAACTACACTTAAGGTTTTTTAAAATGATTTTAAAAATATTATCTCAAGAGAGGGTTTTTAATAAAACAAGTTATTTGACAACCTTTAGAAAACATTTAAGCCCTTTTTGAAAATAAACTCCATTTTGGTCTTTGAAAACAGTGATTCTAGGTTCAGAGGTTGGTTACGTGTAGGAAAGACGCACTAAGCCATCATCATACCCCGTCCTTGCGGCACCTACATGTCTATTTACCTTAAATTCAACTATGAGAGTCTTTAACTAACAAATGTTCAATCCTATCCACTTTAGAAAAAAGAATATTTAAAAAGACATGATGCATGATATGCAAGTGCAAGAAAAGAGAGTTGAAAAATAGATTTGGAAAGAAAAATGGTTTGATTTAAAAGAGATTTGAAAAGAATTAGGGAATTGGAAAGTTTTTAGAAATTGAAAATAGAGATTTGGAAATAGAAATTTAGAGTTGGAAGTTTAAAATAGATCATGGAATTAGAAACTTGAAGAAGATTGTAGAATTGGAGATTTGAAACAAGTTGTAGAAATAGAAATTTGAAAAATGTTGTAACCGCACCCATGAGGGTTGCCTACGTATCCTTTTGGAGGAATCAGGTTAGTCGTAGATCGGACAAGAGTCCGATAGAAGATAGAATATTTGATTTGAAAAAAGGAGTTGAATTGGAATTTGGATTTGATTTGAATTTAGAATAAAGGATTGGAAATTGGAATTTGGAATTGAAAAGATTGGACTTTGACTTGGAAAGAAGAAAGATTTGGACTTGTTTTGGAAAGATTGAGATTTAGGAAACCTAGACTTTAGGAAAGATAAGATTTAGGAAAGACTCGAATTAGGAAAGTTCCGTTTTAGGAAAATTTCGTTTTAGGAAAGATTTCAAATTAGAAAGTTTCGGTTTAGGAAAGTTTCATTTTAGGAAAGTGTTATTTTAGGAAAGTTTCATTTTAGGAAATTTTTCGAATTAGAAAAGGTTTCATTTTAAGAAATTTTTGGAATTAGGAAAGTTTTGAATTTAGAATGTTTTAGATTTGGAAAGATTGGAAGTTTAGGGAAGTTTAGAATTTTAGAAAGATTTAAAGTTTGAGTTTTAAAAATTCTTGAAATTAGGAAAGGTTTTAAGTTTAAGAAGAGTTTGAAAACTTAGATTTGGAAAATTAAGATTTGGAAAGGGATGGAATTAAGAAAGGTTTGAAAGCTTAAAGTTTAAGGAAAGATTTAAAAGTTTAAGTTTAGGGAAACTTGAGGTTTACAAAAGTACTAGATTAGGAAGGAGTTGAATTAGAAAAGATTTAGAAGTTTAGGTTTAGGAAACTTATGGTTTAGGAAAGTAAGAAATTAGGAAAGAGTTGAATTAAGAAAGATTTAAATTAGGAATGATTGAGATTCCTATTTCCTAAAACAAGGGATTGGATTTGGTTTCTAAAAAGAGATGTTTTAATTTTGTTTCAAAAAATGAAAGATTGGATCTAGTTTCCTAAAGGGGAGATTGGGTTTGGTTTCCTAAAGGGAAGATTGGATTTGACATGAATTTGGAAGATGAAGTTTTGGAAATTCTAGTTTTGGGAAGACTATAGTTTTGATGTAGAAAATAGGTTTTGGAAATATATATAGTTTTGATGTAGAAAACAAGAGATTTTGGAAACCTAGGTTTTGAGGCCAAAATAAGGGATTGGAAATCATGCTTTTGGGAACGAAAATTAGGGTTTCCTAATTGTGGGTTCTAGGGTTTAACTTGGACACCAAGAAAAGGAATTTTTGGAAAGTGAGTTTTTTAGAAATGAAGATTTTTGGGAAAGAAATCCTAGAGAGGAGTTTTTAGAAAGTGAATTTTGAAAAGAGAGAATTTTTAGAAAGAAATCCTAGTGAGGAGTTTTTAGAAAGAGATTTTACTGAGGAGTTTTTAGAAAGAGATTTTTGGAAAGGAGTTTTTGAAAAGAGAGACTTTTGGAAAGGTAATTAGAGAGTTTTCTAAGAAAGAAACCTAGAGAGTGTTTTTAGGAAAGAAATTTTGAAGAGAATGTTTTTGGAAAGCAGTTGAAAAGGAAGTTTTGAAAATAGATTTTCGGAGGGAGTTTTTGGAAAACAATTTTGGAAAGAAATTTGAATAAGGAGATTAGAGAGCGTTTTTAGAAAGTACGTTGAAAAAGAGGTTTTTAGAATGAGAAATTTGAAAAAAAGAGTTTTTAGAAAGTATACAAAATGTCTTACTTTCCTAAAGTGATTCTAACCATAAGAAGGCTAGAACCATTTTAAAAAAATGGTTTTGAATACAACAAGGATTTGAAAATATGGACCATATTGGTCACTTTAAATGTAACACTTTCCTAAAGCAACCCTAACCATGAAAATGCTAGAATCACCTTAGGATTGTGGTTTTGAAAACAAGTTTTGAAAAAGAAGATTTTGATGCAATTTTGAAAACGTTGTTAATGCAAGCTTTGAAAACGAGTTTGAAAACGAATTTTGGAAGAATGCAAGATCATGATATGCACAATGCAAATTGGGGGTCGTGAACATACAAGGTTAAGGCTTCACCACATAATCAAGGGGGGCCGAACCCACGTGGTCTTCGGTTAGACTAAAAGAAAGCCCTCGACACGGTGACTCTCCAAAAGCCTAATCCTACACATGAACCAGGAATTCCCTTGCTTCAAGCATGCAAAGAAAGGGGGAGAAGAAGATGGGGGATTAAAATAGAAGAAAACCCATATAGGTTAGGAGAGAGAAGAGAAGGGGGAAGATGCGTAAACGTAAATAAGAAGCCTACATTGTGTCTTCTTTGTTTTGCTTAGCTTTGCGCGCTTTGCTTTGCTTGTCTTGCTTCGGTCTTTACTTCAATCTTCAAGAGTTTGTCTTCAATCTTCAAAACTTCAGATTGTAGCACTTCAACTCTTCAAAGAATGCTTTAGAGGCTAGTGTATAAGTGTATAGAAGTGTATGTGAGTGTATACGAGGCTAAGGTTTGAAAAACCTAAGGAGACTAAGGTTTAAAGAGGTTACAAGCTCTGTATATCGAAAAGTAGGGTTTTTAGACTGAGTTTGCGGACCCCTTTCATGCTGGAAGAGGCTCTGTATTTTATAGACAAGGGAATGCACTGGCGCTTGCTGCAGTGGCTCCAAGCCAAAAATGCTTCTGGCACCACTAGGAGTGGCGCCAGGCCAAATATTGGCTTGGCACCACTAGTAGTGGCGCCAGCCAGTTAGAAAAGTTTTAAGGTCAGCAAGCAATGTATCTTGAGAAGATTTGGGCACCTGTACTAGCGACTACCATGTAATTTTTAGCCTAGTTTCACTATGAGTGACTCCGGAAGGTCCAGAAATGATTTGAAGGGACCAAGAATGACTCGGAGGGTCGGAAAGGGATAGAAATATCTAAAACAATGTTCTGGAGGTAGTAGACTTGAAAAAGGATGACAGGAATTGTCGGAAAGGTCGACCAGACCATTAGGGGCAAAACGGTTAATCGGGCTGGGAAGCTGCAGTGACGGACTCAGAATGTCCCAGAAGAAGACTCGAGATTTGAAAACATTATTTAGAATGTTCCGAAAGGTTATCGGGTTGATACCCAGAGCCGGTGTGGTCGAAAAAGGAGACCGGCCCACTAGGGGCAAAACGGTCATTTTGCACCGAATTTACCGGAACTGACTCGGAATGATCTGAAAAGATAAAGGAAGGTTGAGAATGCTATAAAAAGCATCCTCGAGAGATTTCCGGTTTGATACCCAGAGCCGATATGGTCGAAAAAGTCGATTGGCCTACTAGGGGCAAAACGGTCATTTCGCAACGGGTTTACCGGAACTGACTCGGAATGATCCGGAAAGATAATAGAAGGTTGAGAACACTATAAAAATTATTCTCGAGAGGTTACCGGTTCAATACCCAGAGCCGGTGAGGTCCCCAGGGCGTTCAGATGCCTAGGGTCAAAATAATCATCTTGACCAGAAAGTCTCAAAATTGGCCCGAAATTGACTAGAAGGCACCTAATCATGTCGGATTGACTTTAAGACAATCTTGGAAAGGGGTGGACTTACCATTCTGAGGACTCAGGTGTGTTCTCGAGAAACGTGTCAAAAAATGGCCCTAGGGGCAGTTTGGTTATTTTTCACCGAAGTGGACTTGCAGGCACTGGTGTTGACCTGGGTTTTGAGTGTTTCCGCCACTCTGACAGCGGTCTTGTGACACAGGGGTTTGTTGGTAATTCTCTATATCGACCTGCTTATGAGTATTTTCGCTACTCTAACGGTTGCGATATTTGTGAGTACTCCCGCTACTCTGATGGTTCGCGATCATTCCCGAGACTGCCTGATCTCGGGAAGGTGCTAAAAGGACTTAGCGCCTGAGAAGTCAACTTTCTTAGAAGGCGTGCTGAAACAGACATTTCTGCATTGACAGGCTAGCAAGCGCCAAAGGTGGACCGTTCTACCATCTAGGGGATTTGGGGTCTCTTCCCAGTCAACAGGTTTAAAGGGACTTACTGTTCCAAAGGGTCATTCTTCGAAAAATGTGCCAAATTGGATAGACTTACCGTCTTAACGAATCAGCTTTCTCGAGAGAGGGATTGGAATTGGAATTGGAATTGGAAAAAGGGTTGGAAAAAGGTCTTACCGTCTTTGAAAAGACGTGCATGTTGAAATTAGAAAGGGGACTTACCGTCTTCAGAAAGACCCACCTACTGGAAATGGAAAGGGGACTTACCATCTTCAGAAAGACATGCCTGTTTTGGAATTGGAAAGGGGACTTACCGTCTTCTGAAAGACACTCATGATTTGGAATTAGAAAGGGGACTTACCATCTTTGAAAAGACGCGCCTGATTTGGAATTAGAAAGGGGACTTACCGTCTTCGGAAAGACGCGCCTATTGGAATATGGAAAAGGGACTTACCACCTTCGGAAAGACGTGCCTGATTTGGAATTGGAAAGGGTACTTACCGTCTTCGAAAAGACACACCTGATTTGGAATATGGAAATGGGACTTACCGTCTTCGGAAAGACGTGCCTACGGGATCAGACTTAACAACGCTTACAAGGGCATTTTGGTCACTTTGCCTCTATTTAGGCCTGGTGGACCTGCGAAGCGATGGATAGATGGGATTAGACTTAGAGAGTTGACTTTGATTGGAATACATCCATATTAACTTGAGCACAAGTCTGAACGAACCGTAGACTACCGAGCGGTCAAAAATGGGGTGCTTACAAGAGTGTAGCAGCATTCCTAGTGGTAGCACTGCTCAGTTACTGTGTCTACTACCACAGAAGGAGAAGAATAGAGAGAAGCAAAAGAATAGAGAAAGGTAATAAAAGTCTTATAGTGGTTATTGCAATTTGATTAAATCCAATGTATCATCTAATTCACTTTTTCTGCAGAAGAGAAAGAAAACAAGGCAATTCAAATATTACTTGGCCTAGTAAGAGGAAGATTTGTTGATGATTGCAAGAGTGACAATTTGGAAGGAGAGAACCAGCTGAAACCCCAAGATTTTCCTTCAATATGGTTAGACCTTATACACACAGCTACGAAACATTTTTCTGAAGAAAATAAGCTTAGAGAAGGTGGATTTGGTCCAGTATACAAGGTACATTTGGTGCTTACAATATCTATTCTAATATATGAAGGGAGAAGACCAGTTTGGTGTCTCCCTCCTTTGAGAAGTTGTGTCACGATGCGTGACTTTTTTAAAGTTCCAAAATCGTCTTACAAAAAATATGTTATTACTGTCCAAATGATCCTGTAATCCAATAACCGTTAGGGCAAATAAGAAAAATCATAAAATTACACCACTACTCACGTTATCTTTCTAAGAGGTTTTGATGGTTTTTGGACTCTTTTGGAAGTTCTGACTCTGTATCAGTCTTCCACTCTCTGTTTTTAAAAACTCTCAAGACTTCCATTTTGATATCAATCCCTAAGACTGTCAACAGAATTCTCACTGGTACAAGTGAGTTTCTTTCAGTTATTCACATTTTTCTTTATTATTTGCATTATCTATGTATAAATATAGGCACATTGCGTGGATTTTGATTAGTTTTTTGGTCGATTTGAATTTTCTCCCTACATGGACTTCTTCTTATGTAAATTTTCGGTATTTTCCGTCTCTATGATCTGACTTGAATGTGGTATGATGAATCACGTTTTAAAATTTGTATTTTTTGGGCGGTAATTTTTATGAAGATTTCATAAATGAAGAACATATAATGCACCCGTATCGTATGTGCCATAATGTCTAGTGTCTTTTAAGCACTTAACAATCAAAGCCAGTCTCATGAATGGTGACATGGCGGATTTAGTGATTCAAATTGGAGGGTTAAATTTTGAGGACCAACAGATTGTTAATTTAAACGCAAATTAATCATATTGCATGACTTGCAAACTTTTTGCAGGGTGCGTTACCTGATGGCAAGGAAATTGCAGTTAAGAGGCTCTCAAGAACTTCTGGCCAAGGATTACAAGAGTTCAAGAATGAAGTTGTTTTAATGGCAAGACTACAACATTGGAATCTTGTCAGACTCTTGGGTTGTTGCTTGGAGGGAAACGAGCTGCTGCTCATCTACAAATACATGCCCAACAAAAGCTTAGATGTTTTCCTCTTTGGTCTGACCTTTTACTTCTGTCAATTGCTAATTGATATAATTTCACAGAAAACAAAATAAAAATTAGAAATTAATTACAAACTATTAATCTACTCAAATCTGTTTCAATGTCAGATTCAGCTAGAGCCACACAACTAGACTGGAAGAGACGGCTTAGCCTTATCAATGGAATTGCCCGTGGCATTCTTTACCTACATGAGGATTCCCAACTCAAAATTATTCATACGGACTTCAAAGCTAGCAATATTTTGCTAGATCATGAAATGAATTCAAAGATATCTGACTTTGGATTGGCAAGGATTTTTGGCCGAAATCAAAGTGAAGCTAACACAAACAAAGTAGTTGGAACATAGTAAGCCTCTTTCCTTTTTTTGCATAGGCATACAGATATGTAATTGTGTAATTTTCTATTTTGCATCTAACTCTTGCTAAATGGCGTTGGCAAAAGCAATAAGTTGAAGTTTTGAGGATGAAGATGAACAATCTCATCTCACAATATTTTTTTGTAATGTTCAATTAACAACCGCGGATACATGGCTTCAGAGTATGCTATGAGAGGACTATTTTTTGTTAAATCTGATGTTTTCAGCTTTGGAGTTATCTTGCTGGAGATAATAAGTGGGAAAAAGAACAACCAATTTAATCTTTCTGAAGAGGGTCAAAGCCTTCTCACTTTTCTATGTTCCTATCCTTCTGTTCCTTTAAAGGGAGAAAACTAACGAAGATTTATGCATTAAGTATAACTTCATGACTTTCAATTTTGTCACAGGCATGGAAATTCTGGTATGAAGGTCAGGGATTGGAGCTAATGGATCCATTACTAGTGCAGTCGTGTGTGTGGCAGTTGAAGTGTTGAAGTGCATCCATATCGGATTGTTGTGCGTCCAGAAAGATCCAGCCGGTAGACCAACGATGTCATCCCTAGTTCTTATGCTAGGAAGCAACACTGTGACGCTTCCTCAGCCAACACAACCAACATTTTCTGTTGGGCAAATTGCCTTGAAACCAGCTCAATCCTCACCAAATGTTAATGTGCTCTCTTTTAATGAGGCAACTCTTTCAGATGTATCACCTCGGTGATCTTAAAAGATTCAAGGACAAGCATATTGTGTATCGATTGAGCAATGCTGTATATTGGTTTATAATGGAAGCGAATTTATATTGCCACTTGTATGCATGGAATGTTGTTGTTTGATTTCTCTTGGGATAATTCACTGGATCAATATTAGCACCCCAATTAAAAACAGGTTAATGTTAAATGGAACAAAAGCACTTCCTTCAGTTCTTCTGCAACAAAGGAAGTGAAGCCACAACTAGTACGATTCCACGCTCATAAGGTATATTGGTTTCTTTTCATTTCTCTCCTCCTAATCCATCCAAACAGGAAAAATGAATAAAAAATTTACCCAAACAGGTGATTAGGAAGGACTGAGGAGAGAGTCTTTTTCGTTTCTATTCTCCCCGAAGTATCCAGTGCAACTCATGCATAGAAATACACCGCACACTGAGAAAGCTTGTATCAGAGATAGCATTCAAGTGGTAGAATTGTGAATTTCAAAGTTTCAAGGAACACTATCATCAATGTTCCTCTAGTTAAGCAAATGTACAAAAGAGAGATATTAAACAAATGAATTAGTTTTGGATCTATACAAATATATTTACATATATATATACTTGTATTATGCTAAAAATTACTTTTTTTTTTTGGAAAAGGTATTATACTAAAAACTGAACCTCTTGAATTTGTTGAAGTCATTGTAGGAATTGAACCCAGCTGTCTTACTATGAAAAATAAAAATAAAATCTTTAGGCACTATGATATCTTTAATTTTTGTAAAATTCATTTATTTGAATCTAGATTTGGGCCGCGGTGGAATTGGGTCAACAATACATCCCACGGTCGGACTCAGGATGGAGATTTTAGGCACAACATCGGGTTAGTCGGGCCAGCACCTCATCCCTTAAAAGACAGGGAGCCCATCCACATGTATACAGGAAATTTTTAATTCCGATATCAATTATATTTATTTTCAGAGGCTGAGCCTCGGCAAGTGTTCTATTTGGTTGTAGGTATTGGAGTAATTTGTTTGAGATAAGGTTAACTAAATCTTAATTCCAAGTCCAAAAATTAAAAATATTATATTTGTTGGGCTTGGCCCAGTCCGGCCATTTATACGGCACTCTCGTGTATAAAAGGAAAAAATGGTTGGATCAACTACCCCAATCCAATGGTTGAAATTTAAAAGGAAAAAAGACCGTTGGCAGATCCTCAGCTTCAAAAAAGGTGTGTTCTCAGTTTCAAACAAGGTGTGTTCTCAGTTCCCAATTCTTGTTCGTTCCTAGAATCCATCACACAGAGGCCAAAAGGGATTGGTTAAGTATCAGACACTTCGCTTGGAAAAGTCTAGGTTCGACTCTCCTTGTCAGTAGTCTCTTGATAAGTGATCTGCAAGTACAATGTAAGTACTGCGCTTGCCCTAACCATACCAAAAGAAAAAAGAATCCATCGCAGAGAGAGAGAGAGAGAGAGAGAGAAAGAGAGAGAGAGTTTTCACACAGATTCAAGCTTCTGATATGGCTTCAAGACCAGTCGTTCAACAGCAAAACAGAGTATTGCGTTCTCTATCTCTCTCTGTTTTTCTCTCTAAAACCACTCTTGATTGGTGTTCTAGAGTTCTGTGTTGTTCGCTATGTTCATTTTCATTATTCAACTATGGGTCAATGAATTCTTCAGGATTTTCATGGCTTTTATGGTTTCCAATGAATCCAATCTTCTATCCTTTAACCATCTCCGTTTCTCTCTCTCTCTCTCTCTAAAAACTCTCTCTTCATTGGTGTTCTAGAGTTCTGTGTTGTTCGGTACGTTCACTTTCATTATCCCAATATGGGTCATTGAATTCTTCAGATTTTTCATGGCGTTTTATGGTTTTTATCGCAAGCATGTAATTTCATCGCTAAGACTTCATTTTAACTTCACAACGTAAGGTTGACAATTTTAACTTCATTTTTTGAGATGGCTACCAATTTACTAAAACTCTGTTTTAGATGGTTACCATTAGCATAAAATGCTATGTAAAAAGTGAATGGAACCAGTTCAATTCATGGGGATCCCCAAACAATTCCTTCATAAATTTTCAGTTAAATTTAGGATATCAAAAAATTGGATTTTTAGATTGTGGTTGTAGTAGCCTGCTGAACTGAATAGTTTGACTTTGCACAAAGGTAAAAAGCAAAGAGATTTCTTTTTAATTCATGACTGAAAACCATCCTCTTCACAGGAACAGGTCATGCTGTCAATCTACTGGTGTTATTATGGATTCCATTGTTCCAAGCTGATCTTCTACTTGTTCTTGTGCTGGTGGGATAGCGTTTGTCAAATTGGAGACTATCTTTTTGGGGTTGAAATGTTGGAAAATGTTGTGTGTAGCACAAGTTTGAGCCTACATAAAAGTGGAACTCACATATCCTTTGAAGTGGATTCAATGTGCTTTACATTCTCCTCCAGGACGAGATGAAGATCAAGCATTTATTTGCTCAAATTCATGGAGATTTGAATGAGATAATAGCTCTCAAATTGGCCAACATGACCATGGCTACTTGAGTGTAGGTGGTTTATCCCATATTGATTTCTTAGAAAAGAAATGATGTGCATATAAAACATTCCCTTGAAGTTAGGTTTGGCCCTCAAAGGGCACTGCAATTTTATGAATGGGAAAGGACCTACCCAACCCACCAAACCAGGTCGGCTGTATTAGACCAAAGTGGTTCTAACCCAGTTCAATTCTTTTTGCGTCAAATTTTGAATTTAATTATTTAAATTCAAATGGGTATGTCTGTTGGTGTTAGGGGCACATTTGGCTGGTGTCCCTCCGCAAATACTCTAGTTTTTTGGTTGATTTTTAAACGAGAATCGATTGAAACAATGTTCTATCCGTCCGAGACCCTACTAATCTGCCTCGATGAAGTCTTGTCGGATTTGGATTCGGATTCAGACTCAACAAAGTTTTGTCGTGTTCTCCAGCAGCCAAAGTTCTGTCCAACCGCTGCCATTTTTCAGTCACTGATTTTTGTCGGTATATTCAACATTCGTTCTTGTAGAATTCTTTTTCAATGATAGTCTACGCGTTGAATGATTCGTACAAGACAAAAACACTGTCGACTTTCTGCATTGAGTTTCCAAATACATTGATAAATTCAGAGAGGAATTTACAGAGTCTCTGGACGACCTACATGACTAAAATTTTGTTTTCTTCCCATCACTTTTTACATTCACATTGATTGGTTTGTTGGGATTTTATTACATTAAGAGAGAGTTAGAACATTATTTGGTTTGCTGAGCACGAAGATTGAAGTGCTTCTTCTTCATTGCTATTGATCATTTTATCCTGAGAGACAGACACCCATTCATCCCCTTAGCACCTCTGTAGGGGGCGAATCTGTCTTAAGGAGAGAATGGTTTAACTTGACTTGATTAAACCATCTTCCTTGCATATTTAATGCTTTCAGTTGCCTTGCAGTTTTAGTGTTTTTGGAGTTTGTGCTTCTATTGTAAATGTTTACGAGGTTGTATGTCGTTATGTAGTAAGATCTGTAATGTTCTTATGTTAGTATGTTTATCCTACTAGTATTGCATTATATAGTTTCACGCATATTATTGTCATTTGTCAAAGTCGTCTATATACACATTACAAAAATTTCACACACGTACTTTGAATGAGGAACAACAATCTTAAGATAGATTCCAGTGATGAATTCCATATTTAATGTTAATAGTATATATGTAAATTGCATATTGTGTGTTGATTGAGCTTAGTGTTAGTCCAGGTGGCAATCCAAGAAAGGGTGAATTAGACTTAAATAATAATTTAACAAATAATTTTAAATTTAAAAATTCAAACAAATATTAATCAATCAATAATATATTATAAATAAATGCAAGCAATTTAAACTATAAAGTAAAGGAGATAGAGAGAAGAGAATACGACACTAAAATTTATCATAATTCGACTTCAACTCCAAATTTATCATAATTCCTTGAGATTTTTCTCCACTATATCCAAATTGTAAATACAGCCACTAGCCTTTTAACCCAGGCGCTAGTCCTCATTTACAACTAGTTTTTTTCCCAAATGTTAGTCACACCCCTCCAACTAGTTTTATATAGGTGCTAGTCACACCCAAGTAAGTGAACCCTTACTCCAACTAGTTTTTATACAAATGTTAGTCACATCCAACCAAGTGATCCCTTACTCTAACTAGTTTTTATACAAATGCTAGTCACACCCAACCCCTAGCTAGTCTCTTCTATATAAGAAGAAATAAGAAGAATACAACCACTCTTTCTTACAAATGAATTCCCTCAAAAAATATATATGCCAATTAAGCTCTCAAAGACTTTGTAGGATGAATATCACTTTAATGCACAAACTCTTGTTGCTCTTGTTGTTCTTCATTACTCCTCTAGTGTATCTCTATTTATAGATGAATATTGAAGGCTGATTTGTAGCTTCAAATGAGTTTCTAGCCATTAGAGAGCATTTAAAATAATTCTTCCCATTAAGTAAGTTGCTGCCAGATTTGTTATTGAATTTTTTATCAGATGGCTTCATTTTGCACCTCAATTTTCTCCTTGATAATGTTCGAATTTGAAACTTGATATAACCAAAAAGTTGTAGACGTGAAAGTCAATTTTTCTGAATCTCAATATTCAGGTCGATCCAATGGTTAGATCAAAAGTTATGATCAAATTACTCAAACTGTCTCCCAGTTGGCCTATTTGAATTTCTGCATAGTTATATCAATTTGTATTAGCTTTTTCATATAAAAAATGTTTGATTTTAAAAATCTCTATAAGATATGTAATGTAGATATGGACGTTATGTTTTCAAATCCTTAAGAATCAAAGCATTTGAAGATCTAAGTCAAAAAGATATGAGTGAAATACTCAGGCTATCACTCTAGCTATCATCTTTAAATTTTTACACCACTAAGTCTTCTTTCACCTTTTGTTTCACCAGATAACATTTGAATTTGAAAATTCATATAACATATCAAATGTATATATGGATGTTACATTTTCATAACTTCAAGAATCAAATCATTTTGACTTTTGAATCAAAAGATATAGTCAAATAATCATGACTATCTTCAAGCTGCCATATTTTAAATTTCAAATCCAATAAGTCACCTTCCAGCACATTTTTGTCCCATAAAACGTTCTTTTTATGAAAACTTCATAAAACACCGTAATTAAACATTTTAGTCTTTTTTTTTTTTTTTTTGCCCCACAAGAATCAAATCAATCCAATAGTTAGATCAAAATATATGGGCAAACTACTATGACTGTATCATAAGATATAGTTTCACCGAATTTTCAATTTTAGAAGAAAATTATGTCATCTAATTTTCTTCCTTGAATCAAGTTTTCTTAAAATATAATTCTTAATGATTTAGATATAAGTTTTCAAGTCTTGATCATTCTTTCAAGTGCTTCATAATCCTTAAAAACTTTATTAAACCAACTAGACCAAGGATTAAAAGTATTGAATATATTTAATCAAGGAAACATTTATAAATCAAAATAAGTTATCATCAAAATCTTATATAAAATTCCATATGATTAAATTAGGGTTAACACTTAGGATGTAAGCCATGACATTGGAATTCAAATTCCATTCCTGTTGTTGTTAGATTGACGAGTTAGCCTTAATCTGAGAAATGCATTAAGAATGGCTTTAATCCTAAATTTTTAATTTTGAGAATTGTTTAGCATTGTTAGTACCAAGTGTTCTAAATTTGATTATTAGAATTGTAATTCTAGTCAATGCTACGATGTGAAATTCTCAAAATTCATGTTTAACATGCTTAGTGGCTTTTAAGCGTTTTAAATTCATAGTATGTTATGCTCTATGAGATCTTAATTATATGACTGTGGCTTTGTGTGATTGTAATGCACGTGAAGATGATAGATTCATGTGAGTCTGAATCTTCGGCAGCACCTGTCTCTTCTCAAGCAAGGTGGGGCACGTGGGGTTCTACAATTGTAATCGAGGAATTGTGTCAGAATTGGGTTGAAAGTCCCAAAGACAATGATCCTCCTATTTCTAGAGTTGAAGTGCAAGTTCACATCAGCAGCCGTGAGGAAGTTTCTTCTGAACTGGAGCAACCAATTATGCCAAGAATAGTAGTGAGATCGAATCGGTTCTATTATGGGAAGATCCAACATACTGCTCGAAAAAGTGTGCCTTGTCTTGCTTACTTGAAGATACTATGGTTGTCCTCACATCTTGCTGGCACACATCAGGGTTCGCATGAGGTGGAATCTCGATTCTAACAAGTGTATACTCTTGAGAGTGTTCAGAAGGAAACACGTGTGGATGCTGGGAGATGTCCGTTGGATTCATATCTGTTGTATTATTTTTAGTTATTGTGTTTATCTATATGTTAGATTATTTTGTTTGTTGTTTGTGTTGGAGCACTGGTAATGTCCTTGTAACCATATGTTAGTTTATGTGCTATGACTGAATTAATAATATGTGTTGTATTGTGTATTAACATATTGTGTTAACTTATATGTTGTGATGAATGTTAGTCCTTTTAGTTAATTGCATTGTTCTTGTCTTGAAAGATGTTCAAATTAAAAAGGGTACATAAGGCATAATTGGTGTTAGTAATTCGTGCATCGTGTTTTTATAGTATCCAAGTGAGATTAAATCAATGTAGTGATACGATTAAGGTCAAAGATGTGGTGAAGCCAAAGCATTATTGTTTCCTTCTTAGCATTCGTTGCTTGCAGCCTTTATTCACCTATCTTTAACACCTTAGTAAGTATGGCAAATCCAAAGTTCTATCCAATCGCTGTTGTTTTTCAGTCGCTGATTTCTATCGATATATTAAACATGTGTTCTTGTAGAATTCTTCTTTAGTGATAGTCTATGCGTTGAATGATTCGTATAAGACAAAAACACTGCCGTTTTCAACATTGAGCTTCTAGATACACTGATAAATTCATAGAGGAATTTACAAAGTCTCTGGATGACTTGTATAATAGAAATTATGTTTTCTTCCTATCACTTTTTGCATCAGCATTAATTGATTTTGTTGAGATTTGATTATGTTAAGAGAGAGTTAGAACATTGTTTGGTTCGCCGAGCACGAAAATTGAAGTGTTTTTTCTTCGTTGTTGTTGATCATTTTATCTTGGGAGACAGACACTTATTCATCCCGTTAGCATCTATGCTAGGGGCAAACCTATCTTAAGAAGAGAGTGGTTTAACTCGACTTGATCAAACCATCTTCCTTGTATATTTAACGCTTTCAATTGCCTTGCAGTTTTAGTGTTCTTGGAGTTCACGCATCTAGTGTAAGTGTTTACGAGGTTGTATGTCGTTATATAGTAGGATCCATAATGTTCTTATGTTAGTATGCTTATCCTGCTAGTATTGCATTATATAATTTGACACACATTATTGTCATTTATCATAGTCGTCTATATACACATTACGAGAATTTCACACACGTACTTTGAATGGGGAACAACATAAAAGAGTACACGTAATGGTACAGAAACAAAATTTTTGGATAGAATTTGCATACAGATTGATGCACGTATTTATAAACTTTTATTTTAAACTACAAGACCAAGCATTTTTGCAATTTCGTCCGAATGTATTCTCTTTTACATGGGATTCTTGTTTACAATGAAATAAACTAAGTTAGTAACAAAATAAAGATAAAATACAAATACAATCCTAATCCAAGTCTAACAGATAGCTAATTAAGGCATAATAATTACATTTTTGGATAGGAATCAAATAATAGCCAATATAATCTAAGAGCCACTACATCAAGAAGTGAAAATGGCATAGAGACAGAAGCTTCTTAGCATGCAAATAAGGAAGCTTCTTAGCTCCATATGTACCAACCTATGTTTCAGATACATGAAGAGAGAAATTGAAGCTTCACATTCTCTGTAACTTGGTGCATGATTCTTCATTTAATTGCTATGAGGAAATTGGAAAACTCATTTCCACTAAGTCAAGTACCCTACCATGTCATACATATACGCATATTTTATTTTCTTCTTCCCCCATTTTCTCTATAACCAAACATAATTAACAGGGCAAATTACACCAGTGCTCCTTGTAATTTATCACTTGTTTCAATTTGGTCCTTCTTGTTTCAATTCTAACAAAGTTATCCTTTGATTTTGCAAATATGCACACAATTAGTCCAATTGGTAATGAGCATTAATGATTTGAGCAAAAAATCAACTCGTGAGGGGTAAAATAGTAAAGTCACCTCTTTTGCAAAATTTTTTGGTGATTCTTCTACTTCTCTCTCTATTTGGTAGCCAAGAAAAACACTAAATAACAGAGATTAAAGTCTTACATTATAAATTTTCACAATTGAAGATCCAATTAAAGTTAATATAAAAAAAAACTCCAATAAGTGATTACATTGTAAAAATATAATTACAAGTTCGTAATTTGTATTTTTAACATTAAAATAATTATAAATAGTTTTAATTAATTTACTATCCTAATAAATTTTTTTGACCATTTTTTAGACTTTTAGATAAAAGAGGGAGGAAACTTACATGGAAAAAAAGGAGTCTTCATTGATTGGAGCCCACTTATATGGGCAAACATTCATTTTTCAACAACTCCACCAAAACAAGCAAGGCATGTTTTTACTTTTGGATAAAAGAGAGAGCAAACTTACATGAAAATTCACATGAAAAGATGGAAATTAACATAGAAAGATGCAATTGACATCGAAAGAAGACAAAATAATAAATTAATAATTAAAAAAAAGAATAATACAACATTGTAGGGAATGGATGACTTCATCTTGTGAGGCTATAAATAGCAACACCAAGAGAGGCAAGAGGAAGAGCTTAAGAGGAGGCAAGGGACAGAGATATATGTAGGAGCTTCCAATTATTTATGATTTTTTTTTTCAAGTTAACTCTCTTTAATATTATGAGTAGCTAATTTTATTTTTTGGAGCCAATTGTGAAGATCGTTCAAGAATCTTAGGATATTAACAAAGGTAATTGGTATTTCTTAGTAATTAAATTTTAGATCTTTGAGAAAATTTAGATTCTTGACTATGTTTGTGATACCTTCCGCCTTAACAAAGTAGCTAGTATATATAAATTGATGGCATAAATCTATGATGTTAATTTTGTTATATGAGATTTAATTATTATTGAAATTATATTTTTATCACTAAATCTTCCAAATCAGAGGCTTAAAACGAAACCAATGATTTGAGTTACAAAACCTCCATTGATATTTTGGGTAAATCGAGTGGTCTGATCAATTGGATCCAAGACCATTTTTGTTATTTAAAATCTAGTTCGATAATCATCAAACCTTCCAAAGCAAAATATTTTTCTTTTGGTTACTATTTTTCTGCACCAATTGTCCATATCTCAGTGGTACAATTCTTAGTGGATTCAAACAGATTGACTTAGGTTTCAATTGAAACTATTGCAATACTACGGTATTTAGTACTACTTAATTGGTATCTAATCTTTTACCGTGGGTGAATTTTCAGCTCTAACTTTGTATGTTTTGTTAACTATTTCATGTGGATTCAATCTCGATTTACCGAGTTATTACTGCATCACAACCGCACACTGACGGATTTTAATTACATTATTTACAAGTGATCAGTTTTTGGCGCTATTGTCGAAGAACGATTTTAATTAAAATTTTTGAAAATATAAAAAAATATAAAAATTCAAAATATAAAAAAATAATAATAAATTTTAAAAATTTAAAATATAAAAAATATTTTTTGAAAAAAATTTAAAAATAAAAAATATATAATAACACATTTGCAGACTACAAATTGATAATATCTTTGCTAGAATTTGGACAATTGATTGCTTCCTTACTTAGACGAAGGAATTAGACGGTGTATACCAACTGATCACTAGTTTATGCTTACTTATTATTTCGTTCCGTTGTTAACTTGTACATGTTTATATTTAATTCTTTTTCTTTTATTTAGTCATTTATTTTTATGTGATTAAACTCTTTGGTTGGCATGCTCGCCTATTGCTGGACAAAGCCATTCAAGTTTGGTACTATCTTTTCTGTTTTTATTTTTCACCTAACCCATCTAACTCATTTAACCATTTAACTTTATTTACAGTCTTTATTAATTTTTCTTCCTTTACAATCTTTATTTATGTATTGCCCTTTTATTTACAGTCTTTATTTATTTATTTTTCTTTCTTTTTTATTTTGGATAACCTTATTTTGGGTTCATTCACTGCTTATTTAGGTTGGCTCCATCCACTAAGGTTACCAATACTAACGTTCCTAACGTGTGTTTCTTTTTGTTGTTTTTATGTACAGGTAATTTTTCTTTCTTTTTAGTGTGTTCCTTAAAAAAAATGAATAATAAAAAAAATAAAATAATTTTTTTTAGAAGTCATTGAAAGTCTCTCAAGTCCAAGATTAAGCAAGTCTCCATTTAAGCATTCAAAAAAAAAAAAAAAAAAGACAAAGATGGGACTTCTCTTTAATTTTGTCCAAATCCCCACTTTTCTCTTCTCCCTCTTAGCTCACTTGGATTATTCTTCAATTTTCTACCCCTATCTACTTTATCCCCCTTTCTTGTGTGCTTAATAGGTTGTGTACATTTGTATGTCACAACACTACTTGAGGGATGTTCATAGGTGTTTGGTGAAAGTTGAAGATCTTCCTCCTACCCACCACACTTTTTCTCTATCATGAACTCTTATCCCAAATTTTCAATTAGCAATTGATCTAGGTCCTATACCCATGGCCAACATTAATGATGGAGCTAACTCTCAGGGTTTGAATACTGCTCTTGTCCCACCGCTTCCAGTAGATCCTAATAATCCTAATGATAGAAGGAGTAACCATGGCAATATGTCACCTCCATGACATAGAAGAATGCGGGATTACACGAATCCTATAAGGCAAACCCTCACATCATGCATTGTATTTTTCGAGCATCAAAACACCATCAATCTGGGGCTGGGAATGCTACAACTGTTGCCTACTTTCCATGGTATGGATCTGAACGTCCATACATTTATATAAAGGATTTTGAGGATGCATGCTCGATATTTTAGGATAACTCTTATCCACAACAAGTTTTACTTTTAAAACTATTCTTATTCACTCTGAAGGACAAGGCCAAGATATGGTTTAACTCAATGAGGCCTAGGGCTATACACTCTTGGCATACATTACAAGGGGAATTCTTGAAAAAGTTTTTTCCTGAACATAAGAACTAGGTGATTTGTCACCAAATCTTTCAATTTGTCCCAACTTTAGGTGAAACCTTCTTCCAATGTTGGGAGAGATTTAAAGATTTGTTGTTGTCATGTCCACATCATGAGTTTGCCAATTGACATATCATTAATACTTTCTACTCCTCATTGACTCCTCAATTGAAGATGTTTGTGGAGTCTATGTGCGCAAGGACCTATCCTAATAAGGATCCCATTGAAGCATATAACTATTTTAACCACCTAGCTAACTTGACTAGAGATTTGGCCACCATTGGGACCCAAAATCCTAAAACTAAACTAACCACACAACATCGAGGGGTTAAGTATCAACTTGGGAAAGTTGATGATCTAAATGCTAGAGTTACCTCACTTTCCTATAAAGTAGAGGCTATGGAGACGTCTAGATTTAACGCCATAGAGGTCGAGGCTACTAGTTCACCATGTCTAGTGTGTGACACTTCAAAGCATGACATTGCCACATGCCTAGTCATACCAGGAGTGCGAGAGGCATTACATGGCCAAGTCAATACGGTTGGCCAATACCGATGGGGTATATAGACCAAAGGAATGGGGGAAACCCCTACTCTAATTCATACAACTCGGGTTGGTGAAAATATCCTAATTTTGGTTGGAGGAACGAGAGTCCTCAAAACCCTCAAGCTTACCAAGGAGGGTTTCAGAACCCTCAACCTTACCAACCCCAACCACGACAACTGCAAGCTCAACCTTTACAAGCCCCAACCCACATAGTACCACCCAACCCATATGTGCCTTACCAACCCCAACCCACATAGTACCAACCTCCTCATAGACGTACTGTGGATGACAATGTTAACTAATTGTCCAATGATTTGAGAGGGGTTACTAAAAGAGTGGATAGGATTGAACAAAAACTTGACCAATATACAAGTATCTTGCATGATATTCAAAAGAACATAACTATAATGTCTCAAGCTTTGACACAACAGGTACTGGGGAGATTTCCGGCACAACCCCAACCGAACCCAAAGCCTGCCAATTTAGTTGAAACTAATTATAAGTAGGTGCAAGCCATCACGACCCTTAGAAGTGGGAAAATTGTCAAAATAAACCATTCCTCCTAACAAAGAAAGTCAAAAGGGTAGTGATAAGATTGTGGAGTTGGGAAAAGAGCAAGAGAAAGAAAGGGTTAAGAAAGAAACTGAGCAAAAGTCGGAAAATAATGAGAATCATTCTGAGCCTTTCATTGAATCTAATGATGCATATAAAGACGCGAGCATTGATATCATGAAGCATACCTCGTTTCCCTATCGATTGACCAAACCTAAGAATGAATTGCTAAATTCTGAGATTTATGAGATCTTTAAACAGGTTAGGGTCAATATCCCCATCTTAAATGCTATCAAACAGATTCCCTTTTATGTCAAGTTCTTGAAGAACTTGTGTACTATTAAAAGAAGACTGCATGTCAGAGAGACGGCTACGATGAACGAGAGTTAGAGTGCCATTTTACGATGTAAAACTATGCCGAAATATAAGGATCTTAGTCGTCCTACTATTTTGTGTACAATTGAGGGATATAAAATTGATCGTGCTCTGCTTAATGTAGGATCTAGTGTTAATCTTCTTCCTTACTCGGTCTATAAAGAACTAGGGTTAGGAGAGTTGAGCCTTACTTGGGTAACTTAGAGTTAGCCAATCGATTTATCAAAGTCCCTAGAGGCATTATTGAGGATGTGCTCATTCAAGTAGACAATGTCTACTATCCAGTAGATTTCATTGTGTTAGATACCATGCTTTCTATTGAGAAGATCTATACCTCATTATATAGACATGAGGTTGCTTGGAGGCAGCTAATTCAGCTGAAAAGACTATTAAGAATCTCTAGGATGAATTCCAGCTAAGGTGAGTTGTCTTGGCAAACAGTTCAAAGTCTAAGAGGCACAATTTCCAAGAAACTAATTGAGTTTGCTAAGGCGGGCTTGATAGCAAGCAAAGAATTCCTCTCTGAATCTTTGCAACAGCTGAGTTGGCTATTGCGGGCTTGGGGGACCTCTTTGAATCCCTGCAATCATCTAGGCTGTTAAAGCACGCTTGATAGCGGAGAAGAAATTGCACTCTGAATCTTCTGCAATTGCTGATTCCGCTAAGGCGAGTTTGATAGCAGAGAACAAACTACACTCTGAATCTGTTGCAATTGTGCATCACGCTATGGAGCACTGTGATAGTAGGGTTGCTTTTTCCGACTGTAGACCTGCTCTATTTTGTAGCCTTTAGCCTCGCACTTGTGATGTCCAATTACCTAAAAACCTAGCCAATGATCTTCCTATCTTCTCTCGCACACTTTGTATTAAACAAGTTTACAAGACACTCTTTACAAAGTCAACAAAGATGGTCAAACTCAATTCAAACTTGGCAATCTCCCACTTTTGGCCATTTTGTGAAAATACCCCAAAAACAAAAATTACATCAAGTAAGAACTCAGCAATACCCAATACACTCGAGCACTTGAACCTTCTTCACAAGCAGATATTTTTTAATTAACAAGTAGAATTTATTAACTTATGAAGATGCTTGTTCAAAACTAGAAGGAGGAACACCCTTGGTAAACTAGATCCTAACAACCAATACGGACAAAACTACCAGTCAATGGAGATACCTACCAAAAGCAGAACACCTTGAGACCTTCTTTGCAAACAAGGATTCATCGATTAACAAGTAGGACTTGTTAATAAACAAAGATATTTGTTCAGAAGTGGATGGAGAAAAACCCCTCCATAAAGAGATCCAAACAACCAATAGGGATAAACCTTACCGTCAATGGAGATACTTACCAAAAACAGAGTGGAATGCCTCGAGCAAACAAAGATTGAAAGAACAACTGAACTCAAAAGTTCTATTATACTTCGAAGATGCTTACAGAAAGTATATATAAAGAGTAAACTAAAATATATGCTTTGTTGTTGTTACTCCTAACTATGCTAGAACTGAAAAGAATACTGAAGACAAAATATTTCTTTTGAGAGTTATGTATCTTTTCTTTCTTTTGGGCCTCTTCCTTTATAGCCTCAGCAATGTAACTGCTCCCTCTATACCAAGGGAATTGAAATTTACATCCTTTACCTGTGGTTCCCTCTCTCTTGTAGCTAGCTGATAGAAATTCTTTTGCCAATCACCACGTTCTCCTCCTTTCTCTTGTCGTGCATGCTGTCAAGTGTCAGGTCTCCCAACTCGTTTTAAGCTTTGACCTGTTCTTTCCCCTGATCCGCTGGCTTCTAAACTAAAACAAGCTATTTTAATGGACCATTCACTTGGGCTTCATGACCCATACAGAATGGGCTTTGCCTTTGACATACCCAATTCGAAATTCTTGATTAATTCAGGAAAGTAAGGTGCAAACGTTTCTTGTAAAATTCAAATTCGGAAAATAGACAATTTTGATGTCTAGTTGTTGCAGTTGAAGTCAAATTTAGTCTTGTTAATTATATTATAGGTTAACATACTAATCTCTAACCATTATTTATCATTATATGAATTTTAATCATATGTTTTTAATGGTACTATGAACATTTTCCATAAAAATTTGAAAAGCTAATTGTGTTCCCAAACGCTCTTGTGAAAGAGTTGACAGAAAAGTAAATTTTTTTTTTTTTTGGTCATCAAAAGTAATTTTTTTGATATGACATCAAATGCTCAATTCGGTATTTTTTTCAGCGGGCTTTTTGCTGAGAAGTTTTTAGTTGATTTTTTGCCCAAAAAAAAAACCCACTAAAGTATACCAACGGACCCAATCCATGGTGACCACTCATTTTTTTCTATCTCATTAGCATATTCAATTTTTTTACAATATTTTTAAAGAAAATGCTATGCATAAATTAATTTTAACTCATTTTTTTATCACAAGACACAAAATGAATGAATCCCACATGTATTTAGTAATGCAGGTTTTATTGCATTGTATATTGTGGATGAGAAAAGAGATTGAGAAATTAATTTATATATATGGTTACTCTATTTTAAAAAGCAAGGAGATCCTCTCGAGTTAGTTAAAGCTCTCTCAAATTCAATCAAAGATTTATCCAATATGGCACCTGATTGAAGATGCTAAAGTGGTGCTTCTGAGTTTTCCTTCTAGCGAATAGTGTTGCTTATTCATTGACTATTGATAGAGATGGTAAAGATAAAGTGTGGATGGAGGGAGTGCTAGAATTTGTACGATATTTCTGATAGTTCTTAATGAATCCCTTATCCATCTAAAAAAATAATAAATTATTTTTAAAATTAAACAATAAAAACTATTTTGATCAAATTCCTTTTTAGTATATATAGTTATATTTGTGTAGGTATGAGTGTCCAGCTCTGCTCTGTAAGAGGACACTCCAGCAATTCACCACTCTTTCTCCTACGCTTGGCTCCATGTGGCAGCCTATCGAGGCGACGTGTGTACCAAGACAGCTCATTCACCGAGGATAGCGCGAAAAGCGCCTCCTCCGAGATAAGACATCAAGAGTCCCTCGCCTACAAGTGACCTCGGGACACCTCCTCCGCGTCATGGCTTCGCGCTCAGCACCTCCTGGCTCGGCCATGGAACCTCGCCGCCGAACGCATCTCCATACTTAGCATAATTCTCCATAACCTAAGTTGGGAGCAGGACCTAGGGATCTCCGCGCGGGATCACCAGGAGACAAGTAGATTGGAGGCTAGAGTTGAGAGCTCGCCGAGGGGTCTTGCCCCTCTGGCCGGTCTTAGAGAGAGAGGGATCTCCAAGCAAACGACAAAGCGTATTTAATGCCTGAACGTCTGAATTACTGAATCACTGTTACTACACAAGTACAGAGTTGACATTCAGAATGTCGGTCTTCGAGGAGCTCCAGACTGAGGAGCCAACCAACGAAAGGCTCCGTCTCAGGTCTGAGTAGCCAATCACCAAAAACCTCGACAACTGAATGGCCAATCATGAAGTACTTCCCTCACCTATATAAAGAGAATCTTCATTCTCCATTGACAGGACATTCAAGACATTCATTGCACATTGAATGCTCACCACCAACCTCTCCAAAATCTCTCCAAGCTCTTTGGGACACTGCCACTCTCTCTCTTCCTAGGACCGCCTCAACTCTCTCTCCTCCACCTCCGGTGGTCCTCCGCCTAGACAGCGTCTGCCGTTAACTTCCCAAAGGGTCACCCTCTACAGGTTTGACCACTCACCTCCCACTATACCCCACACACAATACTCCACTGGGGAAGAGCGGTACTCGCTATCCATGGCGCCAAAGAAGAATACACAAGTGTCCTCGCAAAACGTCCCAGGGGTCGAGGATTCGTCCCAGCACGACCTTGATCCTCCTCCTCCTCCCGAAGAGCAGCTCGACGATTCGACCCATCCGGTCATTTCCGTGGGTGCCAACCAATTTGGGGTCCTCACCAAGAGCATCACCTCAATGCAACGAGCCCAGCAGCTCATGCTCGAGACTTTGCTGTCAATACAGAGGGGTACTCCCCCCCTTCCACCACAACCCGCAGCCCCCTTGGCACCAGCTGACTCAGGCAACCTTCCAAGTCAACGGGAAGGATCTGAGATACGTCCGGATCTCCCCAACAGGAGCCCTACGGCTCCTCCCCTCCAAACAACAACTCTCGGCGCGATCTCCACCGCCGCCCCAGCTACAGGGATAGCCTCCGCAGCGACCCCCGTGCCTACCCAAACACTCCTCCCTCAACACCTTGTAACCATGGATCAAGTCAAGAAGCAGTTCCAAACCCTCTTCGAGCAAGCGTGCTCCAAGTCTCCTGTCGTGCCGGACCTCGACCTTCGGCCACCATACTCCGCCGAAGCTGCCGAATCACCCTACCCCGCTGGGTACGTCGCCCCTAAATTCACCCGTTTCGATGGACGAAAGGGTAATGCTAGGGAGCACGTGATCCGCTTCACCGAAACTTTGGGACCCTACCGAGCTGACAAAAACCTCCGTCTCAAAGAATTCTCAAAGTCCCTCACCGATAGGGCATACTCGTGGTATGCCAACCTCCCCCCTGGTTCCATTTCGTCCTGGGAGGACATGGTGCAGAAGTTTTATGAAAATTTTTTCTACGCCGAGGAGCACCTCACCTCCCTCCACCTTAGACTAGTCATCCAACGCTTCGGCGAGGACGTTCTTGTTTATGTCAAACGATTCAGAGAGAAAGCCATTGAGATACAAGATTCTGTCACAGAGAAACAGATAGCTGAGATTTGTATCGAAGGAATGCTCCCCCAGTACAAAATGCATGTGGTGAACCACAAGTTTGAAGACTTTTCCAGTCTTAGCCTCGCAACAAGAAATTTAAGCGAAACGGTCTGAGCATCCTATCCTCCCCAAGCCTCCCCTCGGCGAACAACGAACCTCTCGTGGAGGCCGCCTTCGAGACGCGATCGCTCGCCGAGGCCCCCTCCGAGAAGGAACCACTCCGCCTATGCTGTCGAGGGATCTTCAAGACGCTCGGAGTACAATGGGAAGCCAAGAGATCACGAAGCACCACCACCTTTTCCCATGTCAGTGGAAGACACCGTCACGCTACTAGACGCCTGGGTGGCAGATGGGGCAGTCCGATTGCCTGAAGTCAGGCGCCCCCCCTCACAAAAGGATCGTGCCCAACCTAATTATTATGCCTATCACCGGACAGTGCACCACCCCACCAAGAACTGTTAGGCTTTTAGAGACCTCATCCAGACCCAGATAAAAAATGACACAATTGACCTTTCCCAGAAGGACGTCCACAAAGACCCCCTCCCACGTCACAAGGACAACAGAAAAGCGGTCATGATGTTATCTCATTACGAAAAACTCGAAGAAGTTGCTCCCGTTAAAACCATCGAGCCTTCTCGACAAACTTGTCCGGATTTCGAGATTCGAAGAGCTACCATCCTCCAAAACTCTACCAAGTTCAAACACTTTTTCGACAGCTTTGGCCTCTCGAACGCCACTCGGTTTGAAGCTACCAAGGCCATCCTCCGCCTAGCCGAAGATAACGGCGAGCAATGCATGGCCATTAGCGGCTCTGTTCGCCGAACTCTCAGAGACAATGCTCTCGTCATCACCTTCACCGAGGCGGATCGCCAAGTATCATTCCCCCACAACCGCCCTCTCTATGTCCCGGTCCTAATCAATGGGATCGAGTTCCAACAGGGTTTCATGGACGGAGGGGCCTCCCTCAACATAATCCCATACTCCACACTTCGAGAGGCTGGGATATCTGAGAAGCAGTTGGTGCGAGAACCCATCAATATCGCTAGCTTCGGCAACTGTCAACATCAGACACTGGGATACGTCAGACTCGACCTCACGGTAGGGCCGATCCACTCCGTTGCCAAATTTCATGTCATAGATGCAGACACCACCTACCACGCCCTCCTCGGGCACACATGGCTCCATCGCTATGGAGCCATCCCATCTACTTACCATCAATGTGTTAAAGCCATTTGGAAGAACGAAGTCGCCACCATTAGGGGATCAGATAAGCCATTCCGCTCCGAAGAATCTCATATGGCTGACGCCGTTTTCTACGACTAGTTAGAAGAAGAACCTCAACCTTCACCTCCTCGAGGTATCGCCATCCCCAAATGGAGGGATATCCCCAAGCAAGAGCCATCACAACCCTCCACCGCCGGGAAGCGCCCACGCCAAGACCACCTCCCTCGCTCAAACCAAAAGGTTCCCCGAGTCACTCGCTACCAGCGAGCTGACGGCAAGATCGTGTACCGCTTATGACGGTGTGTGGGGGAGGCCTTGCTCAACACAGAGGTTAGCCCCCCACAAGAAAGATGTGTACTCATCGACGTGCAACCCCTAGGCTCCGACCCAAACTACCACGAATGCTTTGCCCTCTCAGAACTGGTTAAGAAGGCCGCCTCGAGGAAGTCAAGCCGAAGCCAAAAAAGAAAGCTCCCAAAGAGGAAGAAAAAGGTTTCCATACCCCCACCAGAACAAGTGGCTCCTGAACTCCAAGAAGTAAAGATCGCCCCCGAGTGCCTCCAAGACGGTCCTCGGCTTAAAAAACAAGAACTTGAGGAACTCAACCTCGCCTCGGCAAATGAGGCCTCGCGGCCAATTTTCATTTGCAAAGACCTCCCTGCTGAACAAAGAGCCTCTCTCGTCGCCTTGATCCGCCAGTACTCAGACGTGTTCGCTTGGAACTACGATGAAATGCCAGGCTTGGATCCCTCGGTCACGGTGCATCGCCTCAATGTGCTCCCCTCGGCCCGACCCGTTAAACAAGCGATCCGTTTTTACAAACCCGAGGTTGAACTCAAAATCAAAGATGAGGTGATCAAGCTCCTCGATGCCGGATTTATCAAATCTGTGCAACACCCCACATGGCTATCAAGTATTGTGCCCGTGGTAAAGAAGAACGGCCAAATTCGAGTGTGTGTCGATTTCCGAGATTTAAACAAATCTTGTCCTAAGGATGAATTCCCATTGCCCAATATCGACACACTCGTCGATACAACTGCAGGTCATCACATGTTTTCATTCATGGATGGCTTCAGCGGCTACAACCAAATTAAGATGGCCTCCGAAGACTCCTTGAAAATAGCATTTCGAACTCCAATGGGTAATTTCTTTTACACTGTAATACCATTTGGTCTCAAGAACGCCGGGGCCACTTACCAGCGGGCAATGACAGCCATCTTTCACGACATATTCCATAAAGTCCTCGAATGCTACATTGATGACCTCGTAGTCAAATCCAAGAATGAAGCTGACCACCTCAAGGACCTCCAACGAGTCTTCGAAAGATGTCGCCGCTATCACTTAAGAATGAACCCCCTTAAGTGCGCATTTGGTGTTACCACAGGGAAATTCCTTGGCTGTGTGGTGCATCGCCACGGTATTGACCCCGACCCATCAAAGCTGGCCGCCATTAAGGGAATGCCTCGGCCAACTAACCCTGATGAACTCCGAACTTTCCTCGGCCGAGCATCCTACCTCCGAAGATTCATACCAGCCATGGCAGAAATCACCCAACCCTTCAGCTCCCTCCTCAAGAAGGATGCCAAATTTGTCTGGAAGGAGGAGCACCAAGAAGCCTTTGAACAAGTCAAGACGGCCTTGACGTCCCCTCTGACCATGACTCCACCTCAACAAGGCAAACTTTTGCTCCTCTACATCACCTCCACTCCCCGCTCCATCGGCGCACTCTTGGCCCAAGAAGTAGATAGGCTCGAGCGCCCTGTATACTATATCAGCCGAGTCGTTCACGGAGCCGAGGCACGTTACTCCCTGGTCGAACGCCATTGTCTCGCCCTCGTCTTCGCTGCTCAAAAGCTACGCCATTACCTCCTCGCCTACACCGTGCACCTCATCACCAAATGCGACCCTATTCGCTTCCTACTCACTCGCCCAGCACTCGCCGGAAGGCCAGCAAGATGGTTGCTCTCCCTTGCCGAGTACGATATCATTTGCAAAGCACCAAAGGCAGTAAAGAGTCAAGCCCTAGCTGACCTCCTAGCCCACTTCCCGAGCAGAGAATACGAGCCCCCATCTGAAGAACTCCCAGGAGATGACTTTCAAGCAGCAATGGCCTCCTCCGAAGAAGAATGGGCTCTTAGTTTCGACGGATCCTCCACCTCTGAAGGAGGAGGTGCAGGAATCGTCCTAACCTCACCACAAGGTTCCGAGATAAACCTCTCCTACAAACTCAACTTCACGTGCTCCAACAACGAGGCTGAATACGAAGCACTCGTACTCGGCCTCCTTGCTGCACTCAACCTCGGAGCAACGCATCTATGCATCAAAGGCGACTCCAAGCTGGTGGTCAAACAGACGAGTGGAGATTACGCCATCAAAGAACCAGCCCTCGCCTCCTACAGGACCATAACCCAGAGGCTGATGAACAAGTTCGACGCCATTCGTATCGAACATGCTCCCAGGTCCAACAATTGTCATCCTGATGCCCTTGCCACCCTTGCCTCCAAGGTAGGGGTAAGTGAGGCACCTGCAAAAATCGAAGTGCTCAAAAGAACTCTTCCATGCTCAGTGGCCATGATCCTCCCTGAACTTGATCCTCAAGATTGGCGAGCACCAATTATAGCAGAACTCCAGAATCCTCAAAGAAAAATCCCCCTTAACGAGCTCAAGCGCTTCACCATATACCAAGGGGTACTCTACTACCGTGGACCAAGAGGAATCCTGGCTCGATGCGTGGACCTTGAGGAAGCAAAGATCAATCTCCATCTCATACATGAAAAGTCTTGCGGTACCGACGAGGTGAGCCTCTATCGCCGCCTGCAACGCTAAGGCTACTACTGGCCCTCCATGGCGAAGGATGCCACCGAGGCCCAAAGCCAATGCCTCGCATGCCAAGAGCAACAGCCCTCTAAAGCCGAATGCAGCTTTGTAGAAGCCTTCACTGATTGGCGACAACCCTACATGGACTATCTCCAGGAAGGATCCCTCCCCGCCAACCGCACTGATTCAGCCCTAATAAAAAAGAGAGCCCCTCGATTCTTCATCCATGAGGGGTCCCTCTACCGCCGAGGTTTCAACGGACAACCCCTCCGCTGCCTGAATGGAAAAGATATCCAGGAAGTTCTGAAACGAACTCATGAAACTGAACACCAGGGAGGCACCAAACTATACCAGCAACTCGTCCACCTTGGCTATTACTAGCCCACAATGGAAGCTGACGCCCTCACCCACGCAAAACGATGTCGAGCTTGTCAAGTGCATAGCGACCTCATCCACACTCCAGCAGTTGATCTCCGCGTCCTCGGCACCCCATGGCCGTTCCACACTTGGGCCATGGATCTCATAGGGCCTATTGCCCCACCCTCTCGGGGACATATATGGATAATCACCGCCACCGAACTTTACAGCAAGTGGGTGGAAGCCATCCCTCTCAAAAGGGCTACTGGAGCAACAGTTTCAAACTTCATTCGGGAAAGTATCATTTGTCGATTCGGTATTCCTAAGGTCATCCTCTCCGACAACGGCACCCCCTTTGTTAACCAACACATGGGGCAACTCCTAGCCTCCTACGAGGTTAATCACCACAAGTCGACACCCTACTACCCCCAAGGCAATGGTCAGGCTGAGGCCACCAATAAAACCCTCATCAAAATTCTGAGTCGAACACTAGAAGATTTTCAAAAAGATTGGGCCCATGCCCTCCCCATGGCTCTTTGGGCTTATCGAACTTCCAAAAGAAGACCCACCCAGATGACCCCGTTCTCATTGGTTTATGGCACCGAGGCTGTACTACCCGTTGAAATAGCGATTCCCTCGGCTCAAATGGCCCTCCGAAGTGAGGTCCTCAACGACCTCAGACCGGCAGAGCTCGAGGCATTGGATGAGCGGCGAGACCAAGCTCGAGCCAACCTCCAAACATATCAGGCTCGCATATCTAAAGCCTACGACGCCCTCGTACGCCGTCGGCAATTTCAAGAAGGAGACCTAGTCTTGCGAGCAGCCCAACATGTCATGAGGGGTACTTCGGCTCCCAAATTCTCCCCAAAAATGGGAGGGTCCTTTTGTGATCAAAGAAGCAAATGAGAATGGATACTACAGAATTGCGAAGCCAGGCTCCAACAGCCTCATGTCTCCTATCAACACCAAATGGCTTAAGAAATACTATCCATAACCACAAACGCACATTGTGTTTGATGAATCTCCAATGTATCGCCAGAATTTTCATGTATCTCCAAAAGATTCACTATGAATTCCATTCACAGTTATCTCCATTATCTCTTAATATGTTTTCACACGAAGCATTCCTACCAATACATTTATTCAACGTGAAGATGCCAATATTTTATTGACTGCTCAATTACAAGTACATACCCCGGCATTTTGAGGATCTCATAATTACAAGAATCAACTATTACAACAAACTCGTCTGCTCACTTACTACTAGTGAGGGCTCGAGTACCAGTGGCCTCAACTATTACAACAAACTCGTCAAAGGAGGGAGCCTTCCATCTCCTCAAAGGTCCACTCTCTGGAAAAACTAGGGGGCTCCCGCCGTCTCCCTAAGATGAGGATGCTCCTTTGGTAGTTCGCTGCTCCAACGACAAACGACGAGGAGACGCTCCAATGAAATACAACCTCAACCCCAGGCCGCTCCAAGGTGTGCTCCGAGGACTACGAGGGCAAGGCAGGTGACAACAATTCTGCCGCCTTGTCCTAGTGTACACCCTCCAGCGGATCACCATCACAAAACGGCCTGGGCATCTCCCCGACACCTCTCAATCCAAAAGGGCTCTTTGAAGCACCAGACCAAAGAGCCAAAGCACTGCAACAAGAGCCGCCCCAGCCGCTCCCCCGACCCATCTCTCTCTCCTCCTCCATGCCAACAGGAAGGTAGGAGCCCAACAAAGATAGCCAGAGGCTCTCCCAAAACAGCCCTTGCAGAGAGCATTAAGGAGATGCAAGACATGGTCGTCCCTCGACTTACCTCCATAGCTCTCTCCGCGTCCCCGACGCCTCTCATTCCAAAGAAGGAGAAGGAAGAGGGCCGCAAAGGCGAAGACTTCGACCCTGCAGACCTCCTCCCTCTTTGAGATAGAGGTGGGCCCTGCGGTACAGCAATTTCCGACGCCGCCCATCCCATAAAAACTAGCTCCAAAGCTCACATCTCCATCTCCATATTCGAAGATGAACAACCCAACCATGAGAAGAATTGATCAGATAAACTCCCACAATACTTCAACCACTATACTACCCCCTCCTATTTATACCCAACCCACCCCCCCCCCCCCCCCCACCTTTTAACTTAGCACGTGAAAATTCCTGCTAGAAGGCGACAAACAAAAGTCACTAGTCACTGAAGAGACTGGTCACTGAAAAGCTCACCCTCAGCTCAACAAGGCTCATCAATGGACAGCAAATGCTTTACGCAAAGTTTCTGAGAAGCCTTGACAAGATTACTTGCTGCAAAAAAGTGTTGACGAGACAACTCAACAGTCTGTCAAAAGACAAGACACGACCGCTTACACAAGATCAAAGCAGTTAAGATAAACAAGCATACAACTAAGACTATCTCTCCTAAAGAAGCACAATGGACAAAGAAATGTAAGAGGAACCAAACGGTGGATCTATTACATTAAAGGGGGGTCACATCAAGACTGATTATTACAAAAATCACTCCCACACTCACCCTCACACAATACCTTGGGCGGCGTGCCCATCCATGCTAAAGACCCCCTCAGGACCCTCTCCCAGCTCAGCCCGCCTCTCCTCCATACATTTCTTCTTTGCCTCCATCTTTTTAAGAATAAGTTTGACCTCAGTCAACTTCTCATCAACGATCCCTATGTCCCTATCAAGCAAAACCTTCTTCACTTGCCGCGCCATCGCCTGGATACGCCGCTCCAGCCAATCAAGACGCAGCGGAGTCAACCTCAAATCACCCACCATAACCAACAACTCCTCTAACTGCGCCTCCGAAGCATCACCCAACCTCGTCCTCTCCAGAACCCCCAAATAATCTCCAAAGGCCTCCAAGATGGTCCTCCGAAACCAAGCACCCCTCCGAGCAATCTCCATAAACGTATCAAGCCGGCTCTTCAGAACTCGGAGCAAGAGACGATGGACATCGGGCCTCACCTCCGCAAACAGAACAATAGGCGACAGCACAACCGCCTCGCCTGCCTCCCACAGTGTAACGGTACCCCCCTCTCCGCGAATAACCTCAATCGTGCCAGGAACAGGGGCAACGGTAATCGCCTCCACCGCTGACGCTATAGGCCTCAGTGCCGTATCCTCTCGTGGCTTAGAAGACGATGCAATGACCGACATGGATACAGAAGGTAACCCTGCGATAGCGGCCTCCACAATAGAATCAGTCGTCACAGATGCAGAAGACATGCCTACGAAAAGTGGAGTCTGGCGCACACCGGGAATAGCCCTCAATGACAAGGCAGAAACTGTCTGGCTAACTCTGGCACCAGAAGCAGGGGATACTGCCGGCGATGGAAAAATAGAAGGAAAGGCTGGAACAGCAAAGCACCTCAAACTAGCGGGCTCAGAGGTAGAAGTAGCACTCCTCGAAGGAAATACACTGGGACGGCAATGAACACTAGTAGAACACCGAGGCGGCAACTCCCTCAAACCTATGGCAGCCAGCTCAGCTCTGCGTCTGGCCTCAATCTCAGCCGTCTAATCCTCATCCCCATCTCCCTCCTCTGACCCACCTACGTCCCACTCCGAATCGCCCGCCTCAGGAGAAGTCACAGAACCCACACGATCCCCTGAAGCAGATCCTACATCTCCAGAACCTGCCCAATCCTCCTCCAATACTACACGCTCCGCCCCCACCACATCCTGCAGCAAATCCCCTATCGGCTCCAAAGCGTTAGCTAGCGTGGGCAAACCTCCAACATCGCTAAGTCGCGGTACCCTCGCCTCCTTCGAAACCTATTGTTAAATAAAAGTATTAGTCATGGCCAAAAAAAATTCTTACCTTTTTCTTTGCCGGGACGCCCCTCACCACTCCATGGCTCGCAGCCCGCTTCCTACTCCGCTCCCCACTATGCCCCGGCAACCCCTCACCTTCCACCAATCTAGGGATCGTCGGCTTCGCATAAAATGATATCTCACCCCGGTCCACATCCGGTACATCCTTCATCGCAGGTAGCGATAAAGAATGATCCTCTGAGTAAATGGCAGAGACATACAGCTCAGCAGGCTCCGTAAGAACATAGGAATGGAAGTCCCCAAGATTCTGTTTCCAGAATCCCCTCCAACCTGCGCTGGCCACTCCTACCCTACTAGCCTCGGGAAGAGTCATCCCTAAAACCCCTCGAAAAGACTGATCCACCCTCCCAAACAAGAAGCGCTGGCAAGCACCTGACAAGCTCAATGGCTCTATGCGCCGTGGGGCCACCAAATCAAACCCAAACTGCCGAGCCACTCGGTGTGTACTATATACCTCCACACCATAGCTCCCGGTCTCATGCAAAGCTGGCACAAATGACGGAATCATAATACCCAACTATACCAACTGAAACCCGGAATATCCCTCGGGCCGGTCAACACCGACTGCCTGAGCCTCCCCCGGATATATATCCAAAGGATCTATCCCCTCCAAACTGCCAACATAAGGCCGAAACTGAAACTGGCGCTCGTCATCAATCACGTTAGCCAACGAACGATGCGGCAACCGACTCCCCCACCTCCAACAACGCGGAACGCTCCCGTCTGCCGGATTCCGATGCCTCGGTCTCGGAGCAGCAGAAGGGAATCGCTCATAGAAAAACATAAGCAGGAATGACGCTGAGATGTAGGTAGGAATATCAAATCTCCCCAACGATCTCGCCGAAGCAGACTTCACTAAGTCAAGACGGTGAAACAATGTCCCAAGGAATAAAGGGGCAAGGGGCAGTGACCTCCCCGATGCAAGTACTGCTGCAAGAGGAAAGACTCTCGAGCTGATCCCATCCTGAGGGGGTCCGTCAAAAATATGTCTCGCCAACCAACAAGCAATAAACCCAGCCAAATGATGGGGACTCCTCAAACCCGGCCCATCAATGCCGGCCTCGCCATCACTAGCATCACCACCCCTCAAATCTCGGTACCAGTAGCGGATCCAACCACCAAAAGAACTCTTCGACCCAGCCTTCACCGCCTGCTCGGCCACCCTCAAAGCATCCAAGGCCGCCTGCTCCTCGCCACTCAATACTAAGCTGTCGAAGGACACCTCGCCAAACAGCTCCAGCTGCATCAACCCACAGACATCCTCTAGGGTAGGACATAACTCACCCCAATGAGTAATAAAAGTGTGGGTGTCGGTGCTCCACCAAAATATGATCGTGGATAGCCAACCCTTGTCTCTAGAAATGCAACACTTTGACGAGCTCCGAATAGCATGCAAAATATGAGCCCTCTGTAATAGCTCCACCGATGTCTCATCCTCCAAAATCTCGCGTATCCACACATCCATCCCTCTATACGGGTTAACATACCCCTCATAGCAAGGAAAACTGTATGGAAAGTCCCCTCGCTCAACACAGAAACGGTGCACTAAGGCCGGCATAATCAACTCCTCAGCTCCCCGCTCAGCCTCAGGAACTAACAAAACTGCATCCACCAGACGAGGGGCACGTTCAGTAAATGTCTTAAACAAATCCCAAAACCTATCACCTTTCAAATACGGGGCTTGATACCAATGATGAGCCCCAGGAACAAATGGAGGATCTTTGCCTTTACTCCGCTTCAAGCTCAGACGCCTCCCCACACGAGGGGCAACAGCACGTCGGGATTGCCTTTGACTAGCCATATGGTGCAATCACTGAAAAAGTTCAAGCCCAACAAATGCCCAACAATTCTGCTCAACCCCTCCACCCAACTGGTCAACGCCTCCCCAACGAACCCCTCGGCCAGCCCCCTCCACTACTCCCCGTGCCCCAGTGGAGTATTGTGTGTGGGGTATAGTGGGAGGTGAGTGGTCAAACCTGTAGAGGGTGACCCTCTAGGAAGTTAACGGCAGGCGCTGTCTAGGCGGAGGACCACTAGAGGTGGAGGAGAGAGAGTTGAGGCGGTCCTAGGAAGAGAGAGAGTGGCAGTGTCCCAAAGAGCTTGGAGAGATTTTGGAGAGGTTGGTGGTGAGCATTCAATGTGCAATGAATGTCTTGAATGTCCTGTCAATGGAGAATGAAGGTTCCCTTTATATAGGTGAGGGAAGTACTTCATGATTGGCCATTCAGTTGTCGAGGTTTTTAGTGATTGGCTACTCAGACCTGAGATGGAGCCTTTCGTTGGTTGGCTCCTCAGTATGGAGCTCCTCGAAGACCGACATTCTGAATGTCAACTCTGTACCTGTGTAGCAACAGTGATTCAGTAATTCAGACGTTCAGGCATTAAATACGCTTTGTCGTTTGCTTGGAGATCCCTCTCTCTCTAAGACCGGCTAGAGGGGCAAGACCCCTCGGCAAGCTCTCAACTTTAGCCTCCAATCCACTTGTCTCCTGGTGATCCTGCGCGGAGATCCCTAGGTCCTGCTCCCAACCTAGGTTATGGAGAATTATGCTAAGTATGGAGATGCGTTCGGCGGCGAGGTTCCATGGCCGAGCCAGGAGGTGCCGAGCGCAAAGCCATGACGCGGAGGAGGTGTCCCGAGGTCACTTGTAGGCGAGGGACTCTTGATGTCTTATCTCGGAGGAGGCGCTCTTCGCGCTATCCTCGGTGAATGAGCTGTCTTGGTACACACGTCGCCTCGATAGGCTGCCACATGGAGCCAAGCGTAGGAGAAAGAGTGGTGAATTGCTGGAGTGTCCTCTTACAGAGCAGAGCTGGACACTCATACCTACAATTTGCATACTCTGAGTATGTTCCTTGTATATTTGCATAAATTTTCGTCAGCATGTACTCATACTGCTGTCCCAAAAATAGAACAAAAATTTAACAAATTGACTAATGTATAGATGACACAATATTTATCAAAAGACAAGAGAAAGTGCAAGATGAACTTAAAACAAAACTGTCTACTAAAAAACAAAAAATATATCAAATAGTCAAACAGAGAAATAAAGAAAAAAGAAAGGATTGCCAAAGAAAAGGCAATATATTAGTCCGAAAGTACATCACGCATCTCAATTTTTGTGTATGAAGGATCTCTAAGAAATCGTCTAGGTTAGCATAGTTGGTTAAGGCACTTGATCTCTTTTTAAGAAGTCAAAATTTTAATTTTTACGAAGTGTAAGAGTTGATAGCAAAAGATTTGTTCATTTTGAGTGCCTTAGTCTTAGCGTGGATAACATATTTTTTATCAGACTTGAGAGATGATTAATCGAGGTTTGCGCAAGTTGATCCGGACACCCTGATCACTAAATAAACAAATAAATAAAAGTCTCTCTAAGGATGGGCCTAATACACCCTTAGAAAACCTTAACTTGTTGACGACATCACACTCAACAACCAGCCAAACCTATACCAATAAGAAATGTGTAAGGTTGAACAACGGTCACAAAACACTTTAGCCGGCCAACATATCTTTGTAAAATAATTTAAATTCAATATAATATATATCGGGCTCTATCAACAGAGCAACACATTCATTATACACACACACACACACACATATATATATACATTTAGTCTCCTGTGGTTCGATTACATGAATGTAAATCAAGAACAGGATTTAAAAACCAATCTCTCTAGAATAATTTTCTGTCTCCGTCCCTGTTGGGGCATGTCCTGTTGGGTTGATAAAGACGTCCTTCATATCAATGAATTTTATTTGTTGTTATGTCCTTTGTCAATTTCCTCTACCTAGAACCCAAGAAATCAGTACCCCATTGTTAAGCAGCTTCAATAACTCGTCGGCAATGGTTTCCATCAACATATCCAAAGGCCTTTCGTTTCTTTGCTTTCTTTGCTCTATTAGCCTCAGCACTAAAGTCAGATCAACACCTTTTGCATATAAGTGCTTTAATACAACTACTTACACTCCAAACAGCACCTACAAAGCCAACCTCAATAACCTCCTCTCTGTTCTCACCAACGCCACCCGATTCAACAGCTTTTATAACTTCACTGCCGGCAGCAATTCTCCTGACATAGTTTATGGCCTATATCTATGCCGGGGCGATGTTTCAACTGATGTTTGTCATGACTGCGTGATGTCTGCAAGCAATGAAATAGTACAATATTGCCCCAAGGAGACAAAGGCCATAGTTTATTATGACGATTGCTTGTTACGTTACTCAAACCAATCTATCTTCTCCATTCTGGATTATTCAGCACCTGTCCAAATGCATAATCCATTGAATGTTACAGACCTGGACCGGCTTATACAGGTTTTAGGGATGACAATGGATGACATAGCAACTCTGGCCGCCAATGATCAATCGGGTAAGAAGTTTGCTACTAAAGAAGCTAACTTCACTGAAAATCAAGAATTGTATGGCCTTGCCCAATGCACGCCAGATCTATCGGGTGCTGATTGCAATAGGTGCCTTCGAGACGCTATCTCAAGTCTCCCAAGTTGCTGCAATGGAAGCCAAGGCGCAAGATTTCTTTTTTCGAGCTGCAACGTCAGGTATGAGTTGTACCCCTTCTACAACACCAACGCCACTGTGCCACTGCCAGTACCGGCCTTTCCTCCTCCTGCTCCGGGTCCTGCAAGAAGTCCAGGTAAAGTACTCAAAACAGAACTTGCATATCTTTCATTCACCTTTTGGTTGGGCAGTCCAATTGTCAGAGCAGAACAAGATTTTGCTAGAGCAAGAAATTGCAATTTAATGCATTGGACAATTGTTCGGTAGAAAAACTACCGTACTTTGGAAATAGCCAACTTTCATACCTTTTTTCTGAAATTCCCAATCTACAAAACCAGTGTTTGAATCATTTTCACCTCCCAAGGCTTTCACTCTAGCTAAATTTTAGCCTGATGGAAGATCAACAGTCAACTCCTCCATCTAATACTTTAAACCAAAGTAGCATACAATGAAACTAGGCAGATGGCCTTTGGTTTTGGCCTGACATACTTCTTGCTACGCTAGGACATGAATAATGCAGCCTATGTCCTTTATAATTAAGTATCGTTCGTGGGAAAAATGCTATTCTTGGGAATTTTTTTTACAAAAAATCCACCCATCAGAACCATTTATATTGTCCCACCGTTTTCTTTCTCTAGTTTCTGGCTCAATTAGTATCACAAAGGAGGCATCCGTCTCTGCAACCAAATTGAACCAGTCAGTCCTCCAAAGTAGATTCCAAATGTCAATCTCTCTTTCTCCCCTCTCTCTGTGTATGTGTTGTGTTACTGTTCGGATGGCTATAGAGCGAATGATAAGTCAATGTAGGGGATTTCTTATATATGCCCTGCAAAAGTAAATTCTAGTATTACTTAAAACATAATGGTCTGTCAGTTTTATTTAATAGCTAAGCAAAAATAACAAATCATGAGCTTAAGTAAGAAGTTATTAGCTTATTCAAGCCACCATTATTGCAACATTGTATTCAAATGTTCATGAATTAAATCATGGTAACAAGAAAGCCCATTTGCTTTGAGAAGGACGGGACAAAAGAAAAGGAGAAGTGATTGCTATCAGCGTGAGTGTATCAGCATTCCTAGTTGTAGCGCTGCTCGGTTATTGTATCTACTACCAGAGAAGAAGAAAAAGAATAAAAAAAGGTAAATGCAGTCTTCTGCGGATATTGCAATTTGATTA